>PVJA010056252.1:0-10876 GCA_004027025.1 Myocastor coypus
AAAAAAAAAAACTGGAACTTCAGTTTTGTACTGTGTTCAGACTACTAATGGAATTAGTATGTATTACCATAGATAAATCAAACTAAGTTTGAGGAAAATGGGACATTCTGTGAGAGGGAGGTCATTTGGGGTACTATGTAAGTTTACAATATCGCCAACAGGGATGATGCACATAGAAAATACAGATATATTGAGGCACATGTTCAAAATGTCAGGATGTTACATGCTATTGACATTAAGACATGTTCAAGGAAATCACTTTTTAAAATTCTAATAAGATACATCTCACCCAGAAGCATAGTTATAAAAGGACAAGCATAATTTAAATGATATTTGAAAATAGGTTGAGGTATTCCAAGTAGTCCTATCATTTCATCTCTACTCACAGATATCCACAGAGATCTATAACTAGGTCACAATACAATTTCCATATATATTACTAATTTATTAGTGCAAATAAAAAGACTATCAGTGACAAAAATCTGCCGAACCAAAAATACCTGAGCTGCAGCATATTGCAACAGGAAGTATTGAATTTGTCAGCACTCAAATGACAAAGGATTGTGTCCCAGACACTTTCCACATTACTACCTTATATCTCTGAGGACTTCAAAGTCACCGTTGATATTTAAATTATGATTTATTAAGGTGCTAGTCATTGGTCATTATTAACATTACTGGAAGTCAACAGTGTCTGTCAATTAATCCCTATTAGTGGACTAACCAGGGAAAAACCTTGATAGACATCACTAACATAATAGAGTTTTATGGCCACATTTACTTATAGTACAATATACTCCACTAATTTACAGCCAGACTACTACTGAAATATGATGGTGTTCTATGAGATATGAATGGTGGCCTAATGTATTGAGATATCAGAGTTATTATAGTGGCAAAGGCTTTAATGTGTTGTATGATTATTGTTATGTCACAGTTTAACTTGATTATTAAATCAGTAACGGTCTGGGGAAATGGTGACATTTTCCTAATAATACTCTCAGCTCCACATAGATAGTGATACACAGTGTGCAGTTAAATTTATTCTGTAATGTCATAATTAGGCCTCTGTTAAAAAGGCGATATGAAAGAAAGTACTTCTGAGTTCAATATTGCACTCCTCAGACTGAAACCTAATATTAATTCTTTCAATTCATACATTTGTTTTCATTGTAAAGCTCATCTCAAGTCATCAAAATGGTAATCTAAAAATAGCTGTTTGCTACTGTATGTCTACACTTCAATATTTAGCAAAACAAAGGACTGCTCGCAAAGTGCATCTCGTATCCTTTATGAATAACTATTACAGTGCTACAAAGCAATTGAATATAATTTGTTTCCATGAAAGAGAATTGTGAGCGTATTTATTAATACATTTCTAAAGGAATTTAAATGAACTAGGACAGTATGCAAGAAGCTTGAAACTGTCAAATTTGTCTTCTGGAGTAGCTAACAAGAATTCCTTGAACACAAATTTTATTTTATTTTATACATTTTATTTTTATCAAAATCGAAAGTAATCATTGGGGCAGGGGAGAGAGCTCTGTGGTACAAGTGCCTGCTGGCAAGTGCAAAGTCAGGAGTTAGATCCCCAGTCCCACAATAAATAAAGAAACGAATGAATAAATAAATAAATAAAGCAAGTACTTCTGTGAAATTTTTAGAAATGACATTTTCACTGAAGACAAAGAAATATGCTTAAGCAATGGAAAATGAATGCCCAAAATATTACATGGATCCTGGCAATAATGTATAAAATGTATTCCCAGTGCTCTGTGGAAACTGGGCAGGCAATTGGTGTTTACAGTTTCTAAGTAAATCATTGAAGTTGGGATTTCTAAGGATTCTATATATTAAAGCATAATTCATTGTGATACATTTCGAATGGCTCAATATCATATGGTAAATGCGATGTTATTTTTAACTTGAATGTTCTATTATTTTAGTGTATAGCATATGTGTGTAGTACAGAACATTTACCTTCCTGGTGGGAAGTTCTTACACATCCACAACACATCTGAAATAATTTCCAACCTCTTTTCCTTGCCTTTACCCCCTCTACCCATCCATTGTTCTGCTTTCTTTTCTTTTTCTTCTTCCTTTTTCTGTACATGTTTATAGTATCCAGTGCTTACGTTCTTTGTGGGGAGAGTGAGCTTGTACTTAACACATCCTGATTCCTTGTTTTCTTTTGTTGTTGTTGTTTTTATTTTGCAGTGCAGTGTATGTATATGAATTCAGACTGTCCGTGAACTCACAATGTAGCCCACGCTAACTTTGAACACGAGGACATCGTCCTGCCTCAGCATCCCAAGTCCAGGGATGAAAGCATGCCTAGTATGCTCAGCTCCCGATTTCTTGCTTTCATGTTTCCTCCTTTCCCATCTTCCCACCTTTCTTAATCTCTTTTTCCTCTTCCTTGCTGAGAATGACCTATGTCCCTACTTGTACTGTCTTGTGTTTAATTGTTTGTTTTTACCGATTTTCTCATGTAAGAGAAACAGTGTGAAATTGAAGCCTGTGTTTATATTTTATTCCACTTAGGATTATTGAGAGATGAGGTCAGGGCACAGCAAAGCTGGCTGGGGAAGAGATGCAACCTTTACTTACAAGGATAGCACGTCTCCCAAAATTCTGAAGGTCAATTTCTAATAGGAAGCTAAACGGCTTTTCAGTAGGATGGTTTAGACCCGACATCAACGTGAGACCTGGGATCTCAGTCCCGTGTCTTGGGACTCATATGTAGAAATTCTCTCAGGTGTCCTTGAAATTGGAACAACATATAAAGACATACAGACTGCCCTCCAGACTTCGTCATGGCGGCCTGCTCCTTTTCTCCAGGGTCTTTTTTATAGTGCTTCATCTTCTTATATTTGACTCAAGCTTGCTCTTTACAGCTAGTTTCTCCCTCACTTCATTTACATTTAATCGGTTCTTGTTCTTGTCCGTTTTGTCCAATTCTCTGTTCCAGAGAACAACCTGGAATCTGCCTCTAGAGGGCGAGGTGAGCAACCTGGAGCCCAGTAATACTTAATTGGCCTGCTACTTTTACAAGGAGCAGCCTTCTCACATTGTTTCAAGGTAAGTTTCCTATGAACAACTCAAGACTACTTTTGGCGGAGTAGTGTTTCACGATGTATAAACACGTTTCTTTTATCCATTCATCTTCTGATAGTTACAGGAGCTGCTTCCAAGATTAGCTGTTATTATTTGTGCTGCTTTAACGTGGGTTTGCATGGATTTCGGTAATCTGATGACTAACTCTTTTGGCAAAACACCTAGAAGATAGGGGCAATGGAATTTCTAGTTTTAGTTTTCTGAGGCATCTGCAGACTGGTTTCCGTAGTGGTGCATGAGTTTACTGTCTTAGCAATAGTGAAGAAGCACTCTCGCTTTTCAGAGTCAGGGGACTTAATGTGATAATTAAGAGTAATTTTCTCCTAATTTATACTTCAAATGTAAAGCTACTTCAACAAAGCAAATAAATTGAAACAGAAAGGTAATTTTTCTTTTAAATTAAAAAAAAATATTTAAAGTTTCCAAAGCAAGATATTCAATTCTTTTCTCTCTATTTTGTCAAGGTATAAGAAATATTAGAATATGAAAAAATTACAGACCACTGAATTAATATGAATTCTGTGGTTCATAGATTATCCTCTTGAGACATGGCATGGGAAATGCTAGGTGAAGGAGCTGATAAAATCAGGACCAATTTTTCTATATTCTCCTCTAAAATTAAATGAATTGAGCCTCAAGTTTCTATTTAGAGAAATTGGAAATTTTCTTAAAATTATACTATTTTCCTTATCAAAAGTATGTAAGCTATTTCTTTCATAGTATATACGACTTCAACCTTATATTTTTACCTAAAAATTAATCTTGGTGTGCAGTATACTTTAATTGTAATGTAACAGCCATTGTTATTATAATGGTTAATATATAGAATGGCTCAATCTTAGTTAGACACAGCAGAGAAGTACATGACATGTCAAATTACATTTACCTTAGTTCAAAGTTTTACTTATTACGGATAGGTGAAGTAGCCTTGAAAGTCCTCTAATAATACGCAATGTATTTTTAATCAATGTGTCTGTCTATTCACTGCTCATGAGGAATAAAACAGTGTTCTATTCAACAGATATTAGGTCCTCACTAAATGCCATATATATAAAAAAAAAACTATCTCTTTAACAAGTGTGTCTACCTTCTTAATACTTAATATAAAGCAGAAATGACCAGTGCTTAAGCAGCTTTCCCAAGCCTCTGAATATCTTTGTACTTCTGTCACGTAACCTTGAGGAATATAAGATCGATAAATCAATCATTTATTATGTAAAGTGCTGAAGCAGTGACTGAGGCATAGTAAGTGCACTGTAAATGTTTAGCATAATAATCATCCGGTCATTGTCTTATAAGCAGTTGAATTTGTACAAATCAGTACAGTCAGAATGAAGCATGCCTTGAAGAAAGTCAGGGTGAGAGAGGAGAACACATCAAAATTGGAGGAGGTGCCTCTGAAGAAGACAAGTTCTTGAGATTATACTGAAATTGCTACGGTTCAGTTGATTAAACTGAAATTTACATCAAACATTTGGCTAGGTGTTTAGAACACCTGGACATATATTTTCCTCAAAATACTCTTATTTTGGAAGTCGTGGATAAGCCAAGGTCGATACTGTGAGCCCTATGCCTTGTCTCCCTATTGGATCTATGTTGGCTATGTTTGTAATCTTACTGGTTGATTCTAGTCTGACCAACATTGTTTCCATCTTGTGATGTATTGGAGAAATAACTGTAGTGGCAACCTGCTTACAGGACCCTTCTTATTTCTTAGGAGCTATTCCTATTCCTCAATAAACTTTGGTACGCTTGACTGCATTTATCCATTGGAATTCCTTCTTTGATTTCAGAGGACATGAATTGAGTACATCGGACATCTAGCAGATTGGAGAGGATATTTCTCCTATATCTATTATTGGCCAGTTATTGATGCACTGGTATTAAGAAATTAAATGTTTGGCATACCAAGAGCATAGCCGATTCCAAAAATGTTGCTAAGTTAACATAAGTTAGGAACCAGTGTTATAAGTAATAGCAATGAGAATTGCAGACTGAAGAGCTCCAAGATATTAAAAACTCCTCTATGAAAACAATTATAAAACATACAAAAATTGACTTTTTAGGAATTTCAGAAATTAGCTTAAAACATAAAATAATCCAAAGAACATCTATTGAAGAAAAATAGACTTGTACCTAAAGTTGTGTATTTTCTGGCACTTTCACTTGATCTATTTTCATCCTCTTCTTTCCAGCTCCATGGTTCTTTTGAAAACCAACAGCTCACAATTGTGATGAAAATGAGCAGACTACCAGCTACTGCGTGTAATTGAACAGTTCTGGAGCTCCCTCAAAGCACCATTCTCAAAAAAAAAAAAAAAAGTCACATTTGAACTCTCAGGAAATTCCCTGGAAAACCCAAATCGCAGAACTTGCCTTTATTTGACCCGACTTGGAACTCTCCCCGTGCCATCAGCCTTTCCCCAGGGGTGATTGTCAAAAACAATCAGTAGCCATTGTTTAACATTATACACGCCTGGGGCAGTGAGAGCAGTTGAGCCAAACAAGAAGCTGAACTTAAAAGGAAAGTCTAAGAATGAAAGAGATATCCATAGCTGGATTTGAAAAGCTCTGACATAGTCCTAGGAACACTGAAAGCCAAATTAATTCATATGACTGCATCTCCCCAAGAAAGATGTGAGAGGACCCTATGTTCTCACCTCTGGATTATACTGAGGGTTTCTGAAGGCTAATAATAAATGTTAGGGCTCGCTTTTAAACTGTCAACCTGAGCTTTAAAGGCATGCCTCGACATACACGGAGCCTTGGGAGAAAGGCTAGGAATATGTGTTAGCTTTTAGTTATTTTAAGAAATTTACAGTCAGAAAAAAAAGAAATTTACAATCATTAGCTATCATTAAGCTAATCAAATAGAAATTTAAGAGACCACACATTACAGACAATGAAAAAGTTAGTAAGCTGACTCAGAAATATCAAGTAGTAAAAAATAAACAGAAGCAAGCAGCCCTCAATAAAAAGAGATAACCTGATTTAGAGAGATTTTCCATTATTTTTACATTTTACATTACATTTTACAATATTTAAAATATACAATAAAAACACTACAAGATGTACAATAAACAGTATGCTCCTATATTTCTCCTTTTCCCCCAAAATCAGTCAATAAAAACTGTTCCTGAGGTTGCTTATGCAATGGACGTGAAAGAAAAGAGTCCAAATGAGCTATCTTTAACAGTTCCAAAGAACTTAGGCAAACTGTATCAAAGGAAGTAAGAATATGAAGCAGTATCTTACCTCATGGAGCATATCAATATGTTAATAGAAATTCTTGTTTCACATACAGGTACTGGGGTTGAGAAATACAGTAATTATAATGCAATCCTGCAGGAGAAGCTTAATAGTAGATATGAGAAGAAAGAAAAATGATCATTAACTTGAATATAGGTCAACAAAGATTATGCAGATATTGGAACACAAAGGAAAAGAAAAGAAAGCACACTTCATAAACCTGATAAATAATATCTAATGCAAACAAATACATGTAATAGAAGTTTCAGAAGGTGGAAAGAAAAAAGGAAACACATCTGAAGGAATAATGCCCCAAATCTTCCTAAATTTGATGTACTATACTAATCTACAAATGTAACGAATCCAATAAATTCAAAGAGATCTGCACCTGATATTATACGTAGGATATGAAAAATAGATTCCAGGTCCTTGTGTACAACAAGCCAAGAATTGCAAGTGTACACCTAATAGTATAATAAGAAGCAGCTATCTTTCCTGAGGATAAGGGGAAGATACACTTATATCAGGTATACAAGAACATTCTTGGTTTTTGTGGTTTGATTTTGAATTCTGCTGCATTGTTTTTTTTTTTGTTTGTTTGTTTGTTTGTTTGTTTGTTTGTTTGTCTTTTTGAGACAGGGTCTCACTATGCAGTTCAGACTGGCCTTGAGCTCACTTTTGTAGCCCAGGCTGGTCTCGAACTCGCACCGATCCTCCTGCCTCAGCCTCCCGAGTGCTGGGATTACAGGCCTGCGCCACCACGGCCAGCTTGCTGCTGCATTGTTGAGTTTGCTTATTAATTATAGGAGTCATTAAGTACAGTTTTTGGCTTTTCTATATAGACAACTATGTTATTTACAAATAATGATATTTTGACTTCTTCCTTTCTTACATGTTCTCTTTTATTTCTTGTTCTTGCCTAACTGTGCTTGCTAACATTTCAAGTACTGTGTTGAACACACATGCTGATAATGGACATATTTGTCGTATTTCTGATCTTAAAGGTAAAACATCTAGTTTTTCTCCATTTAATGTGTTGTTGACAAGAGAGTTGTTATAAATTACTTTCATTTGGGATAAAGTCATTCTATGTCTATTTTGTACAGTGTTTTCATTACAAAATGATGTTGGGTATTTTCTGGTGCTTTTTGTATGTTTCTTGATATAATCATGTAATTTTCACCCTATTTCCATTATGTGTACTATTTATGAAGTTTTGGTATGTTGAGTCATCCTTACCTACCTATAATGAAGATTGCTTGGTCTTTAATTTGCTGCATTGCATTTACCATTCTGTTATGAATTTTTATATCTATAGCTATTAAAGAGTTTAGCCTGTAGGTCTTTATTTTGGTGGAATCTTTGTGTGCTTTTGGATTACAACAAAGTTAGGTCCCAGGAATGACTTTGGAAATATATCTCCCTTTCAATTTCATTAAGGAGTGTCTTAGTTACTTTTTACTCATTGCTGGAACAAGTACCCAACATTCAAAGTGAAGGAAGAAAAGATTTAGTTAGCTCACAGTTACTGGAGGTTTCAGTCCACATTTGGCTGGCCCAAGGCTTAGTGGAACAAAGCAGAGAGCATCCAGTTCATGGCGGCAGAACAGCAACAATAGTGACAGAGGCAACCGACCAAATGGAGAAGCAGAGAGCAATAGCTCTTGTCTGATTCTCTGTCTCTCTTTATATTACATTCAGGCTCTCCACCTCAGCTTATCTGCCTTAGGCTACACCCATAATACCAGAAGTACTCAGACATAATCCCATCAGTATTAAAACACATAATCCCCGTGACTCATGAGTCAAGTCTCAATCTATACAAGTCCCTTCCCCATGACTGCATGAGGCTTTGGAGGGACAACTAGACATAAACCATAGCATTCCATCCCTGGACTTCCAAAGTCTCATACATAACCCTTTGGCAAAAGACATTTTAGTCCATCTGGAAGAGTTGCCAAAGTCTCAAGAGTTTCAGCCTTCCTGAAAAGTCCAAATCCCAAGTCTCCTCCAAGATCCAAGGCAAATTCTAAACTGTGAGCTCCTGTACAAAATAAAAGTTAAACATATCCAGCATTCAAAGGCATAAGACAAACATTACCATTCAAAAAGTTGCAAACAACAGAGCAGTGCAAAACACTGGGAGTAACACATATCCAAAATCCAGCAGATAAACATTACATCCCCTGATTCCAACTGGAGCACCTGAAGCAGTCTGCACTGAGTTGTGAGTTCCATGCAGCTCTGCTCCTATGACACTCTTGGTGATAATTTCCATGGCTTTTCTCTTAGGCTGGCTTTGTTCCCTCTTTGCATGATCCACATTCCTGGCTTTTCCAAACTTCCCACTGAACAGACTTCTCACTCTCTGCTTCACACACTGCCCTCCCAGGGGCACACTGCATGGCCTCCCAGGCCTTCTTCTAAAATCAAGGTGGAAGCCTTCTTAATCTCAGAACTCCAGCATTCTACACACGCCTATGTGGATGATGCCAAGGGTTGTTGCCAGCTGGAGCAGTAGCCAGGCTTCCTTCTCTCTTGGTTGTAGGGGTGGAGTGCCTGGATTGATGAACACTTTGATCTTGATTCCTAGGAACAAATTTCCATGCCAGACCAATTTTAGAACTTGCTTTGGCCGCCGCCGCCATTCCGGTACTTGGGTCTCTGTGGCTTTCTTCTGAAGGGAAAATCACTCTCCTTTGCAATTCTGAGGCTACAAAGGGTAGAGACTCACTGTCTCTTGTGATGCCCTCAAGCCATCCTTTTGATTTCTTGGTTTCTTCCCAGTAATGAAGATCCTTTTAGCTCCATCACTGCAGTCCACAGCTTTCCTGATGTTTCCTTTCTGGCTAAACGGACATATTTTAAATCATCCCTCTTGACTCTGTGCTCTAGATTTTCAACATAAATCCAGTTAAAATCTTGCAGTAACAACCATGCTACTGCCCCAATAGTTTGATGCTTTGAAATATCTCTTGAAAGATTAATCGGTCTGCCATGCTTAATCTCAGTCTTAGGCAAAGTCTCTGGCATGAGCAAAATTCCCACAGACTTTCAGCTAATCCATAGCACAAATCATCTCGAGTCTAATAACCAATGCTGTCCTTTTATTCTAGCATAAAGCTCCTCAGCCTGGGTATTTATAGGTAGACCTTCTGTCAGTCTTCTGGTCTAAGCCCTGAGCAGAATTTTTCCTAAAGAACAGCTGAAGCTTTTCCAGCTCTTCACAAGTAGAGGACCTCTCCAAACATTTCCAAACTCTGCTTATAAGCCATTCTTCATACCCAGGCTTTAAGCCAGTCAGTCTTCTGGTCTGAGCTCTAACCAGAATCTCCTCTACAGAACAGCCAAAGCCATTCTAGTGCTTAGCTTGTAGGCGACATCTCTGAACCTTTCCTATCTCTTCCAGTAAACTATTCCCAAAAGCTTGTAATCCATATGCTTGAGTTAGTCACAGCAACTACCCCACTTCTCTGGTACCAAATTCTGTCTTAGTTGCTTTTTACTCATTGCTGGAACAAGTACACAACATTCAAAATGAAGGAAGGAAAGATTTATTTAGCTCACAGTTACTGGGGGTTTCAGTCCATATTTGGCTGGCCCGAGGCTTCGTGGAACAGGGCAGAGAGCATCCAGTTCATGACGGCGGAACAGCAACAATCACTACAGAGGCAACTGACCAACCAGGGGAGCCGATAGCAACAGCTGCAGTCTGACTCTCTGTCTCTCTTTATATTATATTCAGGCTCTCCACCTCAGCCTATCTGCCTTAGGCTACACCCATAATCCCAGAAGTACTCAGACAGTAATCCCATCAGTAAAAAACACACAATCCCAGTGACTCATGAGTCAAGTCTCAATCTATATAAGTCCCTGCCCCATGACTGCATGAGTATTTGGGGGGACAACTAGTCATAAACCATAGCAGGGAGCTTATGGACTATTGGGTTAGTTCTCTCATGAAGTTTCTGTAGAATTCATCCAGGCCTAGGCTTCTCAAAGTAGAATTTTTATCACTTTGATCTCATTGACTATTATTGAATTTTTCAGAGAGTTTTGTGTATTCTTAGTTAAGTTTGGTAATTCATATATGCCTAGGAATCTATCATATTCTTCCAAATTACCCAATTTAGTGGCCAACAGTTTTGGGAAGTAGTTGCTGCTGGATTTCAGAGATGTCATGCTTTCTCACTTTTTGCACTGATTTGGGTCTGTTATGGTTTATGTCTAGTTGTCCCCCCAAAGCCTCATGGAGTCATTGGGCAGGGACTTCTAGAGTTTGAGACTTGATCCATGATCCCTGGGATTACAGGTTTTAGTACTGATGGGATTATGGGTGGAAGTACTTCTGGGATTATGGGTGTAGCCTAGGGTGGGAGCTAAGGCGGAGAGCCTGAATGTAATATAAAGAGAGACAGAGAGACAGACTGGAGCTCTAGCTGTTGCTGCTGCTCTGCTACTGTGTTTGGCTGGCTACCTCTGCTGCAATTTTGCTGCTGTTCTGCCTCCA
>PVJA010056253.1:0-10880 GCA_004027025.1 Myocastor coypus
GACTTTCTTTTCACCTGCCAGCCAGGTGTTTATGCTGTCTCCCTGGCCCCAAATCCTCTTTTTTCTTTTTATGTTTAAAATAATAATTTTGGGGCCGGGCGTGGTGGCTCACACCTGTAATCCCAGCACTCGGGAGGCTGAGGCAGGAGGATTGGTGCAAGTTCGAGACCAGCCTGGGCTACAAAAGTGAGCTCAAGGCCAGCCTCAACTGCATAGCGAGACCCTGTCTCAAAAAGACTAATAATAATAATAATAATAATAATAATAATAATAATAATTTTGGGAACCCGGCAGGATGGTTCAGTGGTCTAAAGCGCCTTCTTAGGAAAGTTTAGGTGGTTGTAGGGACCAAGGTTGGATCCCCGGCACCACATGCTGCACCAGCCCTGCCCTCAGGGCAGGCTGAGCCGGCCATAATAATAAATAAATAAACAAACAAAAGTTCAGAAACAAGAAAAAAATAAAATAAAATAAAATAATTTTTTAAAAAGTTAAAAATAGGAGCCGGGCATGGTGGCGCATGCCTGTAATCCCAGCACTCGGGAAGCTAAGGCAGGAAGATCGGTGCGAGTTCGAGACCAGCCTGGGCTACAAAAGTGAGCTCAAGGCCAGCCTGAACTGCATAGTGAGACCCTGTCTCAAAAAGACAAAAAAAAAAAAAAAGTTAAAAATAAAATAAATCAATCCCTGGTCCCGCCAATAAATAAATAAATAAATAACATAAAATAATTTTATTGGCATGTCACTTCCTCTTTTTTTTTTTGGTTATAAAATACCTCCTTTTTAATGCAAATACTAACAGGTAGTAGAAACCAGTAAGCAAGTTCCTGTAGTAGTTCAGTATTATGAATTTGGAATTGGATATCTTGTTTTAATCTGGTCTTATCATTCTTCACGGTATGGCCTTTAAAAAGTTGTTTGTCCACTTTATGCCTTGGTGGACAAGCTAATAATAAAATCTACCCCAAGACTTACAGGGATAATAAATTAGCATATCTGAACACTTAGGATAGCCCCCAAATCAGAGACATAATGCAATGAGGTTGGAAGCTATGTCTGTATATGTATCTAAAGAACATATGTCACACAGTTGTTGATATTGGCTTTTTTAGTAACAAAAATGCTCAGTTGTTTTTTTGTTTTTTTTTTCCTAGTGGGAGTCACAGCTGAACTCTACATATTTATTTGTTTCTAATTGTGCTACAGAGCTGTCGCTTCCCTGTATAAACACAGCCCCCAATGATACAGCCCATTATAAAATTGTCAGTCTTCATCTCATATATTTGTTATACAGCTGACAGTCATGCTTTTCAGTATTTCAACCCAAATCCAGAGAAATATAAGCAAGTTATAGTAGTACATAAGGCTTATAACATTGTTATCCTAGATTTACCATGCATAATTTTATAAATTCTGAAGATCAGAACCTACAGCCTAAAGATCCTAAGGTATATATAAAAAGATACACATCATGTTTATCTGCAATTATTAAGGAGTTTAAGGGGTATTTTTGTCCAGGAGCAGTGGTGAGAGCAGTTTCTCTTCTATCATCATAGCACTGCTAAAACTTATCTTAAGTCTTTTGTGTGCTGCTAATAGCAGATGGCTCTGTGGAAGTCACTTGACTCTTCAATCAATTTCATATATGTTTCTTCGCTTTGTTCTGGTACCTCACTGTCATCTTGATCAGCCAGACATCTTCATAACAAGATTTGTTGATCAGCCCTGGATTTTCTGCAAGTGCTTCATTAATCTTAATTACTTCTGACAGAGGAGAGTTCATTGGCAGCTTTCATGCTTTCCAAAGCACCAAACTTATCATGCTTTTTAAATTTTGTCCCAACTTCAGGCAGACTACAGTAAACATTTCCCAAAGCTTCCTGTGTGCAGTTGCTGATTCCTACTGTTTCAGCATCATTTTCTATTGTTATCCATTCATGTTTCTCTGTGAATTTATACATGGTGAGTAGTTGGTCAGGTGCTCAGTGATTGTACTGTGCCAGTCTGCAGCTGCCAGGGCCTAATCGGGCAGGGTGTGGATGAAGCCAAGACTATATGCAGGTGTAATGCACACACTCCGGGCCACTCACAGCGCCATGGGCATGGTGGTGCGTGCCTGTAATCCTAGCACTTGGGAGGCTAAAACCGTATGATCACTATGAGTCTGATCTGTGTAGTGAGACCCTGTATGAAACACATTAAAAAAGTAAAAACTTGCAATTTTTGTCTATTTAGTATGACATTGGCTTTTGGTTTGTCATAGATGGCTTTTATCAGACTAAGATATAGACCATCCATTCTGATTTTCTGTATTTTTTTTTTTATCATGAATGAATTTTGAACTTTGTCAAAAACTTTTTCTGCCATCTGTTGACATGATCATGTGTTTTTTGTCTTTGGTTCTGCTGACATGGTGTACTACACTCAGGGATTTGCATATATTGAATCATCCCTGCATTTCTGGGATGAATCCAACTTGGTGGAGATGTATAATCTTCTTGATGATTTGCTGCATTCTGTTTGCTAGGGCATGGATAGGATTTCCAAGCTTGGGGTGGGTAACATAGGCAAATCGAACAAGCCTGCAGTTTATTCCCTTTAGCATCATCTTCGGCTTGACCTTCTTAGGCTTGACGAGGGTGTTGATAGCCTCAGTACATGCACTCATGGCCTTGCCACTGTTTGCTTGCATCTTCTCGAAGCCCTTCTTGTTGTACTTCTTGGCAAAATGCATGTTCCCAAGGAACTTGGGATCTACCCGCTTCAGTGATTCATATCTTTGTGATCGAGGTTTCTTGATGCCATTTCTGTGCCATTTTCGGGACTGGTTGTGCGTGGTGTGGTTCTTGGACTTGGCCATAACTGTACTGTAAACTGTGGCCACCAAGCACCTGGAACTGGACTGGAGCATTGGAAGTTCCAGAACTCTGGCTACACCGCTGAGAACTTTCACGTATTTGTCCTTCCCTGTGTTAAGTGTAGAGGTGGTGTCCAGATCAGCGTAAGCTGCTTGATTTGTTTTTTTTCTGGCACTGAACTCCTAGGCCTACAAGCTCAACCTTCCTCTCCTTTCACGTTCTGGGCACAGCCTCCCAGAATGGTCAGTTTTTGTTTTGTGGTTGCACTTATGAAAACTTGCCTCTTCTGGGGCCCGGCGGGATGGCTCAGTGGTCTAAAGCGTCTGCTTAGGAAAGCTTGGGCGGCTGTAGGGACCGCGGTTCGATCCCCAGCACCACATGCTGCGCCAGCCCTGCCCTCGGGACAGGCTGAGCCAGCCATAAAAATGAGTGAATAAACAAAGGTTCTGAAACAAGAAAATAAATAAATAAATAAAATTAAAAAAGAAAGAAAGAAAGAAAACTTGCCTCTTCTGATGGCTGTATTGTACTTGAATGTACATAGCTCTATGTAACCAATCTGCTGTGGGCACTCAAATGTTTCTAATATATATATTTTTTAGTACATACAGCCACAATAAAAATCCTTATTGCCAAGTGTTTGATGATGCAAGTTCATTAATTTTGTTTACCTAAACAATTATTAATTTTAGCCGGGGGTGGTGGCACACCCCTGTAATCCCAGCACTCGGGAGGCTGAGGCAGGAGGATCGGTGCGAGTTCGAGACCAGCCTGGGCTACAAAAGTGAGCTCAAGGCCAGACTGAACTGCATAGCGAGACCCTGTCTCAAAAAAAAAAAAAAAAAAAAAAATTATTAATTTTGTTTCTGTTGTGTGCAATTAAATAAAATTTGAGTTACACGGGCTGGGCGGGATGGCTCAGTGGTCTAAAGTGCCTGCTTAGGAAGGCTTAGGCGGCTGCAGGGACCTTGGTTCGATCCCCGGCACATGCTGCGCCAGCCCTGCCCTCAGGGCAGGCTAAGCCGGCCATAAAAATAAATAAATAAACAAACAAAAGTTCTGAAACAAGAAAAATAAATAAAAAAAAAAGAAAAAATTTTTTGAGTTACATATAATGGTGAAAAAAAAATCGTTGTCATACACATTTTTTTCCACTTAGATGAAATATTTCTATTGGATGAATTCCTAGATATGGAATCACTGGATCTAAGCACATAAATTTTAAAGTATTTTAATAAACAATGACTCATCCAGTGGTCCTTCTAAAAGGACCCATCACGTTCCACTTTGATTAGTGAGTGCACTTTGTAGCTTAACCATTGTGTACATGACTCCCCTATAACTTGTGCCAGACTCCCCTATAACTTGAATACCTCAAAAGTACAGAATTAAGTACTTTACGCTGCTCATTCTGCATGATCTTTCCCCAAATCATAAACAACTCCTAAGAGCTTAGCAAATTTCTTTTTTTTTTTTTTTTTTTTTTTGCCTTTTTGAGACAGGGTCTCGCTATGCAGTTGAGGCTGGCCTTGAGCTCACTTTTGTAGCCCAGGCTGGTCTCGAACTCACACCGATCCTCTTGCCTCAGCCTCCCGAGTGCTGGGATTACAGGCGTGAGCCACCACGCCCGGCTGAGCTTAGCAAATTTCTGCAGCAAATACATAGACTGAGAGAGAATTTTTGTAGCTTTCTCAGATGGGAGAGGAAAAAATGTGGGGATTTCTTAGCTTTTTCAGTGCCTGACAAGCAAGATCTTTTTTTTTTTTTTTTTTTTTTTTCGGAATTTCCTTGCACTTACCAGGCAAGTGCTTACTCTACTGAGCTATCTCCCTAGCCCAAGAATACATTGTTTTGGTACCAGAAATTGAACTCAGGACCTCATGCTTGCCAGGTAGGCGTTGGACCACTGAGCCACATCCCCAGCAAGGGAAAATACTTAAAATTAAACCATTCAAAAAGTTTGGGACACAGGGTGGCTGTATCTACATCCATCTTTGTTTTCCGTGACTGGAATTCTTTTTTATTTATTTATTTATTTATTTTTCTTGTTTCAGAACCTTTGTTTGTTTATTCACTCATTTTTATGGCCGGCTGAGCCCTCCCCGGGGGCAGGGCTGGCCCAGCCTGTGGTGCCAGGGATCGAACCGCAGCCCCTGAAGCTGCCCAAGCTTTCCCAAGCAGGCGCTTTAGACCACTGAGCCATCTTATTTCATGGACAAAAAGCCATCTCTCTGCTGAGTGCTCTGAGTACGGTGTCTCTAATTCCGGGCTCCAGGAATGTCAGGCGTCCGGAGCAGAGGCAGGCAGGCAGGTAACGCTCAAACAGCAGATGGTTCCTGGCCAAAAGCTGAACAGCGCCACCAAGAGGACAGGCTGATCTTGTGGCAAGTGAAGTCTGTGTGTTTTTATCTTTAATTTACATAATGTTTACGAGTCGAATTTCACTACAAAGCTTTTAGCAAAAGCACCCTGTCCCACCCCTAATTCCATTCTAGAGGCAGTAACTTGAATTTCATAGTTACCATAGCTGATTATGATGTCATTTCTTTTCTTTTTTTTCTTTCTTTTTTTCTTTCCTTTTTTTTTTGTCTTTTTGAGACAGGGTCTTGCTATGCAGTTCAGACTGGCTTTGAGCTCACTTTTATAGCCCAGGTTGATCTCAAACTCGCACCGATCCTCCTGCCTCAGCTTCCCCAGTGCTAGGATTACAGGCATGTACCAGCGCGCCTGGCTATGGTGTCATTTCTGACTCAAAATTTTAAGTCGTGGAAGACTCTGTCTCTGTCTCTCTCTCTACCCCCTTCCTTCTCTCTTTCCCCACGGACGTCTGCCCTCCAGGAAATATCCACGTACAAATAATTGTATCATGTAATATTATTTCTAGCTGAGCATCACAGTTTATGATTACAAGGTTTTTCTTGTAAATCACTGTGGTATCCTAACTTTAACTGTCACTTTAGATTTGTGTGTGTGTGTGTGTGTGTGTGTGTGTGTGTGTGTGTGCTGGGTCTCACTATGCAGCTGCAACTCAGTGATCCTCCTGTTTTCTGACATCTTATTTGCTCAGTTTCCTGTGTATAATAGCTCCAATTCATTCCCAAATTCTTTGCCAGAATTCAAATCCCCTATAAGTGCCTCAGTTTTATGCTTAGCCTAGAAGCAGATCCATGTAAGGCAACTGTTTTCAAACGTGATCCCTGGCAACTAGCAAATCCATAACAATATGACCCACCTTGCTAGAAAAGCAAATTACCATGCCCTACCCCAAACTTGAAGAAGGAATATTCCTGGGGCTGGAACTGAGCAGGGGAGGGAAGGGTAGTGAGATGTCTGGAGGAAGATAGTGGAGCCTGAGGGAGGGAAGGATGGAGCCGTGACAAGACTCCACTGAGCTCTTCTCAGACACCAGCACCTTGATGTCACTGGACACGACTGATATTCCTGTCACACGAGCAGAGGCTTAGGTCACTTATCACGTTAGAACTGGCCAGTGTGAAAATGCAGAGGATGAGAGTGGGGCTGGGAATCCAGCCCCTTCCTCGTCTCCATACTTCTTATGGCTTGGGCTGATTCTATGGGACTTCTGGGGAGCAGGGGTGCTAAAGCCACGTTAGGCCATGCAGCCTGCTTGGAGGGTGCTGGATGCACAGTGGACCTGGACTTCAGAGGGCTCTAAGAGAAATCTGTAACTTCTCAAGCTACATCATGCTGCTCACAAATGACTATGTTCAGAAGACTTTTGTGGACAGAAAAGCTCTAAGAAAGATTGGCTATAAAAGTTCAAACTGTTTGCCTGGGGGCTGAGCAGGGTAAGGCATGTTAAGGATCTGGGGCCTCAGTTGGATTCCAGCTGAGGAACTTCCACTCTCAGTTTCTTCATTTGTAAAATGGGGAAAGGAACAGTACCAACCCCCAGGACTGTCCTGAGAATTCTTCCTTAATCACTGTGCCTCACAGATGGAAAGGGGTCATAAATGCTGGCTATCAGTCCTAACAGTAAGCACGGGGTTTGTCTGCAATTTAATTAATCCAATCCAGGATGAAGAGTAAGAACGGGGCCAAGCCATCAAGAATTTATCAAGTAATCTGGTCCTCTGTCAACAAAAGGGACTCACACACCCTTGTAATTTTTCCCAGAGCTTTGGCTCCAGTTTCTCTCAACACTCAGGTAAGGAAAGTATCCAGGAGGAGAGGTGCTCCTGCCTTCATCCAATCTGTGGAATCTGTGGGTGTGAGTGGGGCCAAGTTGTGCAACACAGCCTTCTGTTCTCAGAAACACCTAGGACACGAGTGTTCATGGCCATTGGAGGCTGCTTGCCTTCTCACCTTTTTTAAAAAATGAATTTAGTACATGGTCTCCAGGGTCTCACTGCACAGATTCAACTCATAGTGGGCTGGCAAGCCAAGCACTGAACCCCTGAAAGGACTGCTGCCAGGTGTGGTGGTGTACACCTGTGATCCCAGCACTTGGGGGGTTGAGATGCGAGGATCACTGCAAATTCAAGACCTGACTGGGGGCTACAAAAGTGAGCACAATGCATAGAGGAACTGCACAGAGACACCTTAGAGAGAGAGAGAGATGCAGAGAGAGAGAGAGAAACATACAGAGAGACAAAGAGAGACAAAGACGGAGAGAGAGAGGCAGAGACATTGGCAGAGACAGAGAGAAGAGAGGAGGGGATGAAAAAAGGAATTACAATGATGTGTTGTATACATGGACCAATGCTGTGTAAAAATGTAACCATTATGTACTATAAACATGTTCTAAGAAATGATCTGGGGGCAAAGGAGAGTTAAAAAGGAGCAGGGAACAAGCAGTTGATCTCAATGTTATTTTTTTACACATGTGATCATAAAACTATAATATCAATAGTGATTACATTAGTGCAATTGTGAATGATTTTCATCTTTTATTTCTACTTTCCAAATGTTTCTATAGTAAATTACTTTCATAATGAAGTAAAGGAAGACTTTTTAAGATCAAACTCAAGGCTTCATGCTTGTCAGGCAAGCACTGTGTCTCTGAGCTACATCCCTGGCCCATCGATAGCTTCTTTGGCCATTTTTTCTACCTCTGTTGAGATGAACCTGTAAAGTTGACATACATCAACTAAGCATATTAAAGGGTATAATTTGAGGCACTTTGTTTTGTTTTAGATAGGGTCTCACAAGAGTATTTATTTGTTTATTTAATTTATTTTTTGTCTTTTTGAGACAGGATCTCACTATGCAATTCACACTGGCCTTGAGCTCACTTTTGTGGCCCAGGCTGGTCTCGAACTCACACTGATCCTCCTGCCTCAGCCTCCCCAGTGCTGGGATTACAGACATGCACCACCACACCACAGTTGGCTCAGCTCACCCTGGGGGGCTGGGCTGGTGCAGCATGTGGTGCCTGGGATTGAACTGCAGTCCCTGAACTTCCCTGATCTTGCTTAAGCTTGCGTAAGCTTGCCTAAGCAGGCCCTTTAGTCCACTGAGCTATCTTGCCGGCCCCTCACTGTTTTTAGGTGGGGTCTTTAACTCACTATGTAGCTTAAGCTGGCCCCAAATGCCCAGCCTAATCTTTACTCACTTTTTTGATTGAAGCTTCTTAATGTACCTCACCCTAGAAATTGAGGAACATACTTCACCACCCAAAAATACCTCATGTCATAATGCTTTCCATTCTTTTTATGTGGTTAGGCATCGTGACACACAGTTATGATCCCAACCACTCAGGAGGCTGAGGCAGAAGGACTTGCAAGTTCAAAGCAAGCCTAGGTAATTTGTTTTAATTCATTTTTGTGTTTGTTTATTTGAGCTATGGTTCTGCTGTATAGTTTAGGCTGCTCTTGAATCCACTATAGAGCCTAGGATACTCTCAAAACTATGATTCTTCTACCTTAGCTGGCATTATAAATGTGCGCCACCATACTCTGCTCCTGTCGGGAAATTTAGCAAGACCTTGTCTCAAAACTCAAAAAGTGAGACTGGGCATGGTGGCATGTGCCTGTAATCCCACCACTTGAGAAGCTGAAAATAGGAGAATCACTATAAGTCTGATCTCTGTAGTGAGACTCTGTAGATCCCCTGTCTTAGTTACTCTTTTCTCATGCTGGGACAAACACCTGACACTCAAAATGAGGGAAGGAAAGGTTTATTTAGTTCACAGTTACTAGAGGTTTCAGTCTATATTCAGCTGGCTCCAATGCAGAGTGGCACATGGCAGAGGGCAGCCTCTCATAGTAGCAGCTAAGAACAAGAGCTAAGAGAGGCTAGCAGCAGTTCAAACAGCTAACTTCTCTTCCTCCTTTACATTGAAATGCAAATCACCTGCCCCAGGGGAGGTGCGGCACCCATTTTCACAATAATCGATTACAAATTCCAGAAGCTGCCTGAGGACTGCTTGAGGCTTTTGGGGGACACCTATACACAAACCACAACACTCCCCCAAAAAGAAATGAATTCAAAAGGTGAGGACGTAGCACAGTGTTAGAGTATTTGCCCAGTATGTATGAAGCCTTGAGTTCTATCTCTAGTACGTCTCCTCCCCAGAGCTTGAATCTTTAAGAATTTTATATGGAGTCACCCATTTCTAAATGCCCAGCTTCTTCCATTGGTTGCTTTTTTTTTTTTTTTTTTTTTTTTTTTTTTTTTTTTTTTTTTTTTTTTTTTTTTTTTTTTTTTTTTTTTTTTTGTCTTTTTGAGACAGGGTCTCTCTATGCAGTTGAGGCTGGCCTTGAGCTCACTTTTGTAGCCCAGGCTGGTCTCGAACTCACACCGATCCTCTTGCCTCAGCCTCCCGAGTGCTGGGATTACAGGCGTGAGCCACCACGCCTGGCTCACTGGTTGCTTTTAAGTATTACTATTTCATCTGAGTATGGTGATACCTGTAATCCCAGCATTCAGGAAGCTGAGGCTGGAGAATTGCTTTGAGTTTGAGCTCAGCCTAGCTACAAAGTGAGTTCAAGATTGGCCTGAAATGCATAACAAAGCCCTGTCTCAAAAAGACCAAAAAAAAAAAAAAGAAGAAGAAAAAGAAAAAAACTAGAATTTCATTTCAGCTGGGTGAGGTGATACATGTCCGTAATCCCAGCACTCTGGAGGCTGAGGCAATAGCATTGCCACAAATTCAAGGCCAGGCTGGGTTATATAGCCAGTTTAGGGGCAGTCTGAACTGTAAAGCAACTATCTCAAAAGCCCAAAGCCAAATAAACAAAAAATGTTTCATTTCTTGGTTGGGTGGAAATAGCACAATTTGTTTACATATTCTTTTATTTTATTTATTGATTTTTTGGATCTTGTACTTGCCAGGCCAGCGCTTACACTGCTGAGCTATCTCCCCAGCCTTATATAATTCTAATTACTTTGTGTGTGTGTGTGTGTGTGTGTGTGTGTGTGTGTGTGTGTGTGTGTGTGTCTTTTTGAGACAGGGTCTTGCTATGCAGTTCAGGCTGGCCTTGAGCTCACTTTTGTAGCCCAGGCTGGTCTTGAACTTGTACTGATCCTCCCACCTCAGCCTCCCACATGCTGGGATTACAGGGGTGCACCGCCACGCCTGGGCTCAGTGCTGTATTCTAGAGACTTAGGAACAGAATTGCACTCCTCCAACAACCCCAGTAGGTATACTGAAGAACACTCTTAGTACCTTATCACGTGACTGCATGTGGAGAGTATACGGTTAAAACAGATGAGGACTCTAATCCTGTTTGACTGGCATTACAGTGGACCAGAAGAAGAGACACTAAGGATTCTTGCAGAGGAAGGCCCATGTAAAGATACAAGAAAGCAGGCATCGCCGGGCGTGGTGGCTCACGCCTGTAATCCCAGCACTTGGGAGGCTGAGGCAGGAGGATCAGTGTGAGTTCGAGACCAGCCTGGGCTACAAAAGTGAGCTCAAGGCTAGCCTGAACTGCATAGCGAGACCCTGTCTCAAAAAAATGACAAAAAAAAAAAAAAAAAAAAGAAAGCAGGCATCTGCAAGCCAAGGAGGAATGCCTCAGCATCATCCAAGCACACACACTTACTTGGATGTCTAGG
>PVJA010056254.1:0-10877 GCA_004027025.1 Myocastor coypus
AAAAAAAAAAAAAAAAAAAAAAAAAAAAAAAAAAAAAAAAAAAAAAAAAAAAAAAAAAAAAAAAAAAAAAAAGACTGATGTAGAGCTAGGGAGATAGCTCAGTAGAACAAGCACTTGCCTGGTAAGCTCAAGAGCCTGAGTTCAATCCCCAGTTCTGCTAAATAAATAAATAAATAGATAAATAGATAAAGACTAATGTACAGATCCCATGTTCTTGTTTCAAGGTCAGAAGAGGAAGGGGGACTGGTTGTCAGAGAACACAGATCAGCGCAGCAGGGTGTGCTATGAGTTTTCGATCCAGGTCCTTGGTTAGCACCTTACTTCCAGCCTCAGCTTTCTTTCTGGTCAGAAGAAGCAGAAGGACTGACCATTGGAATGGCCAGGGAATGGAGAGGACATGCCTGGGTGTTTTTACTCAGTCTGGATGGGAAACTCCCACCTCTCACCTGAACCTCTGGCTGGAAGGGAAGGGCAAGTGTTCGTCTGGGGATAAGAGAGACTCATACAAGCAATGGGGAAACCTAGTCCTTTTCCTCAGCACATGTGTGATGTGGAGCTGCCATGCACTCTCTAAATGAGAGTGCCCGCAAGGCTGAGTGCCTGATGTCAGTACCGCCCAAGCGGTACGAGGCCTTCACCAAGCTCAGGTAAGGAGAAGTCAGATGGCTGGCCCCTTGGGGTGCTTTACGAACACAGAGTTTCCTATCATTTCCTCTTTTCACACAGAAGCAAAGGCATGTGAACCAGGAGCACACAGATAGCTTTGCTACAAAAGTCTTCACTCTGCTGCTCCTCCGGGACTCTGGGCTTAGCCTGAGTGAGTATCCTGCCAGGTGAACGTCCCTCTCCCCACTCTTTCCATTTACCTTCCCAGGGCCCCATCCAGAGCATCCCAGCTAGGCCCAGTTCTCTTTGCTCCATTGTCTCCTCCAAAATCCTATACAAGGCCCCAACTTAATCTACTTTCTTCAAGAGAATCCTGCAGTCAGGATTTTTTCTCTAGGATAATAATCTTAGGGCCTGTGACAAGGTGAGGTCCTTTGGCCCTGCTACAGCACAGTCTGAGGAGGACAGGGTTTCAACCCCACAATCCTCCTTCAGTCTCTACAGCACACTACAGCACAGTCTGAGGACGACAGGGTTTCAACCCCACAGTCCTCCTTCAGTCTCTGTCTATGTGGGGAGTTTCCACCCGACCTGCCCACCCTCCAGGCCTTCTTAGAAAACAGCACCATTGTTCTGCAGGTCCTGGCTTTTATGTCAGGCCTTGCATCCTCCTCAGCCTAGAGCCTCTAAGATCTGCGTCCAGGCCACAGGGTATATTCTGTGGATATGCCCTCTCCTCTCTGCCTGTTGCGGCCTGAAGACCCTTTACTCCAGCACTTGGGAACTCCTTTGTTATAGCTTCAACAAGAAAATGATAGTACTGTATAACTAAGAGGATCAAAGAAATATACATGCATCCACACTCATAGTAAACAAATAAATAAAGGACGGTATGAAGAATGAGAGAAATCTTTTAGTGAAGAATTCCAAATAGAAAATATTAAGAAATCCAGGGGACACCCACTCCAGACCCCCCTCCTGTCCTTCTCTCAGACAGGAGCTTTCTTTCCCTCAATAAATCTATTCTGCTCATAAAAAAAGAAAATATTAAGAAGAATAGAAAATAAGAAATCACAAGTAAAAGCAAGAATTGTCAGATGGTTTTGCATCAACTTCAAAAGCTTGTACCAGGGACAGGGAGATAACTCAGTAGAATAAGAGCCTGCCTAGCAAGTGCAAGGTCCTGAGTTCAATCCCTGGAAGAAAAAAAAAAAAGGCTTGTACAGCAAAAGAAACAGCACAGTGCACAGTGCAGACTAGAGTACAGAATAGCAGAAAGATCTTTCCCAGCTGCTCTTCCAAGAGAAGATCAACACGTAAAATATATAAAAGATGTGGGAAAATGCAATACCTCAATCAAAACATAGCAAACAAACTGAAACACTTCTCAAACATAGTACAACTGGCCAAAAACAAATATATCAGAACATGCTCAATGTTTTAGTCATTCAGGAACTCCAAATCAAAACTACCTTGAGGGCCAGCAAGATGGTTCAGTGGTCTAAAGCACCTGCTTGGGAAAGCTTAGGAAACTGCAAGGATCAAGGCTTGATCCCTGGCACCACATGCTGCACCAGCCCCACCCGCAGGGCAGGATGAGCTGGCCATAGTGCAGATAAATAAACAAACAAACAAACAAATAAGATTTAAATTAAATTAAAAAAGAAACTACCTTGAGATTTCATTTCACTCCAGAGGGGTTACCATCAAGAATATTTTAAAAATAATAACTAACATTTGTTGGAAGGAGCTGTTTTACATAGATAATGGGAATGTAAATTAGAAGAATCACTATACAAATAATTTTGGAGATTCCTCAAAAAAAAAAAAAAATAGAAATACAGCTAACACTTGGCCAAATAACATCACTCCTTGATATACACCAAAAAGAATTAAAATCAGCATGCTACAGGGCTACCTGCATACCCTTATTTATTATGGCACAACTGAGGACAGCCAGGACATAGAATCAGCCTAGGGGTCCATCCTCAGATAAATGGGCAGGATGAAGACAATGAGGTATGAGTGCAAGATGGAGTAGGATTCAGACTTAAGGATCAAAATTTTGTCATTACTATGAAGACAGACAGAGCTCACAATCATGTCGGCTAAATAAGCCAGACTTAGAAATACAAATGGTGTGTGCTGTCCCTAACGTGTGGAAATGAACAAGAAAAGAATGTGGAAGGGAGGTGTAGAGACAAGAAAGGGCGTATTAGGATCTGGAAGGCAGCGAAATCAAAGCAAATGAAACACATAGCATACAGGTTGAACTGGAGAATATACATAATAAAAAAAGTGTTATTAAACTAAAAGATGTATTTGAAGTCAATATGTAAATCGAAGTCAGACAAAGATAAAAAGCATAAAAGTGAGGTCACATAAATTTAAAGATTTCTCCAGAGATCCAGATAACATGGGCAAAGGAAAAAAGGTAAGATTAAAAGAAAAAGAAAAAGGGACAGGCAACACCAAAATAAGACTAGGTAAGAGTGACATCTGTGGTGACAAAATAAGCCCCCATGTGCGGTCCACTTTAACTCCTTATAGCAGGGCATGTTTTGACAGACTTGCCATGAAATCTTTATAAAACCACAGACCCAGAAGTACACGAGAAGAGAAACTGTTACCAAGAAAAGACGTATACAAACCCTCTAGCTTCATTTGCTTGTAGTACTTGCTAGTTCTGCAGGTGGTACAGCTTGGCAGTAGACAATTACACTGACGTAGAGATCAAGATAACAGCCTCCTGGGTTATTTCTGGTGACCTGAAGGTTGCTTCTGATAAGAACACTGACCTATCCCTTTAGTCTACAGAGAGCTGATGCTTGCCTAAAATGAGATGAAATTTCAGCCTCTGTCCCTTGTGTCTGTTCCTTTTCCTTTATCAATCCTTAGTCAGATGGGGTCTCCATCTTTTTTTTTTTAAGCCTTTTCAGTAATGGAGATTGAACTCAAGACCTTGACTTTGCCAGGCAGGCACTTATGCTACTGAGCTATGTTCCCAGCTGTGGGCTCTGCATCTTGCCATGTTGAACATTCACAAAAGGTAGTTAAGTTCAAGACCTCCTTGTAAGGTTCACTTGGCCTGCTGCTTGCTCATTGAAGCTGGTGTGTGCTTTCTTTCTCTCCTGTCTCTTCTGCCCTCACATTTGTGCTGCCTCAACCAGTACAGAAGCTGAAACACCTACAGCCTTTGGGCTCCATCATAGGACCCTGGTCCCCAGGGTGGGAAGTACTGTACAGCACAACTGTGCCAGAAACACAAAATTTCAACAACCTTATAGATGAGTTGCTCACAGTTACCCTATGGTCCATGTATAACACCAGAAATGTTTTCTGGAACCATACTCCTACACTGCAAATTGCTGGACTTTACGCCTAGCAAATCGATAAACACTCACTGGTCCATTCGTAGTGTGAGCAGTTTGTGCCCCTTGGCTACTTCTGGCTCTTTTTAGTTGGAGTCTAAAGCAAAATTTTGCTCTTGTGTGCCTGTCTCTGAAATGCTCAGCCGAGTCTCATTTCTATGGCTTCCAGGTCACAAGATCCAGTCCTAAACATATCTTCCTTTATCCACTACATTGCAGTCTTGCTTTCTCTCTCTTGGTTTGTTCTCATTGTCTCTGTTCTCTCTACATCAATATACTCAGGGATAGAAAACAGATTCTTGTGTCTTGAAGAATTGACTTCCCAGTGGGAGCCAGGGAACAAACATGGTGGCAGATGCAGCCAGTGGGTGGGATTTGGAACACAAACATACGCTGGGTACAAAGCCTCCTTCCAAGGCCTAATGGATATGCTAAGGTCAGAAGAAGAAGGAGCAAGCAGAGCATAAGAGAGGGCTGAGAATCTTCAGAACCATTGGCAGCGCTGCATGGAAAGAGGACTCAGAAAGTATAGGAATTCACGTGGGGAGTGGAAATTAAGTGTTGGACTGAGGAGACCCAAAGCAGAAAGGCCAGCTGGAGAGGACGAGGGAGATCATCGCTGAAATCACTAAATCCAGGAATCAACGAGGAACCACGTGCGGAACAGGGAACCACAGTATTAGAGTGGGGTGGAAGAAGGCCACAGTGACCAGTATATACTCGCCTGTGTGAACCTGACCCAGAGAATCCATGGTGAGGCCTCAGAGAAGATGCATTAGGTAGAGCTGAGGTCAAAGTGGCCGCTTCAGGCTGGAACCTTCCACTGCTGCTCTGCCCTCTGCACTCAGAATGCCATGAAGCTTCACTTGTGGAGATTGAGTTGTGAACAGACAGCTAAAAAGGAAAGGGGCAAGTATCTTTCTGTCTCTTTTATCTTATTTTGTGGAATGGCTGGTAAGGAGATTCTCAGTGGAGTATGGAAGGGTGCAAGTAGTGCTGATCCCGCACGGAAGGTTCTGGCCTTTCATCTAGCAATATGACACATGGATGAAAAAGAAAGACTGAGAATATTCTTCAGCTGAAGAGTTCTGGGGTAACCCAATGCTTTCTGTGCAACAAAGGACCACAAGTCCAAAAGCACGTGGCTTTTATTCGCATCAATGTGTGTGGGGGTCTCAGCTGAATGCTAGGGAAAAGAAACCTGGCAGGCGCTGGCTCTAATGAGAAATAAAACAATTTTGCACCAAGCACAAAGGCTCTCCAATTAGCATAGCAATGAAGAATTTGATGTATACAAAAGCTGGCACTGTTACAGCCAGGAAAGTATAATTATTTCTGAGACTCATGGCCTCAGTCATGAGGGGCAGAATTTTTCAGAGGCAGCTGACTCTAGAGTTTGTGACTCATTAATGGTGCACTGATGGCAATAAGGGTGCTGGGGTTAAGAATGGGTGAGTGCTAGCTCACTCCACTGACTGGATTGGTACCACCCTAATCCCAGCAACCTAAATAAGATAAAAGGGACAGAAAGATGCTTGCCCCACCCCTGCTCTTATGGTTTGCTTGGTTTTTTTGTTTTTTTTTTTTTTCTTGTGGCTTTTGCTGTTCACTACTGCCATGAATTGTTGTCCTCTGCCTCGTGCCACCCTGCCTTGGACTCAGCATATTATGTACTGAAAGCTCCACAATGAGCTAAATAAATGTTTCCTCTTTTACACTTATGTGTCAGGTATTTTGTCTGAGCAACAATAGAAAAGTAACCCAACATACTAGTTTCTAATTCTGTCTCTTACTCTAAGTCCAACCCTTGCTCGTGTGTGTGTGTGTGTGTGTGTGTGTGTGTGTGTGTGTGTGTGTAACCTCTGCCAAGCCACCACTGAGGGCCCATTTTGACTCCTTTCTTTACTTCCGGACCCATCCATGCCTGCTGGTCCCCTTAGTCTCCACTGCTCAAGTCCCAGGAAGGCCTTTGGGCATTCCTGGCCTACAGGGCAAGGCTGGGCATTCTGGGCAGGGGCCAGAAATTCTTTTAGCTGGATTTCCTAGGTAGACATCTAAAATACTAGGGGGCCTAGGCTACAGTTCTGTGGAGAGCTGGTGTCCTGGAAGATGGTGACCCAGACTGGTGAATACAAGGCATATTCAGGAATAACTTAGCCAGAGATGGCTCTGAGAATGTGGGCTAAGGCTGCAACAGAGCACTCCTTACCCTGTGCTCCTCCATTATTGTCTGTAGGCTGCAGAAACAAAGGCAAGTACCTGAGTGACTCCATCTTACCCACAACAGGCTTCCACTCATGTTGGTCATGAGGGTGAGAGGATACAGTGGCCAGGGGAAGAGCAGAGCCAAAACAGATCCCAGGAGGCATCAGAGGGAAAGAGAAGGTAAGGGGAAAGGTGAGAAGATGGAAAGGAGATAAAGAGCAAGAGAGGGAAGTTCAGGAAGGTAAATGACAGGGAGAGGGAAAGGAGGGGTAAGGAAAGAGACAGGGAGAGGAGGATGGGAAGCGATCTCTGCTAGACAAAGTCACAAGAGCTGGGGGTGCGACCTGCTGGGTCATGAGAGGGGGAGGGGCTCAATCAAATCGAGATAGCTGAAGACCTGCGCAGCACCATGGTCAAGAAGGTTGGAGTTGGTTTGACAGCGTCCTCAGTCACCAACCTCAGGGACCATTCAGAACCAAGCTAAGGGCAGCTCCAGGTGCTCTTTACCTCCTGCCCAGACACACCTGACTCTGAGCCTTACTCCTGTGTGGCTAGCAGGCAGTTTGAGACACGTGACCATGACCGACTGCACATGCGCTCTAGGAACTTGGGTCGGTGTTGTGGAACTGGCAGGGCCGTGGAGCCTGAGGTTTGTCAGTTCCAGGAACCCTGGCCATGCCCCCTTTTCTGACAGTCTTCCCCTGGCGATGTCTTGCCCTGCCCCGTCTTGCCCCTTGCTTCCTAGGCCCCCTGAGTGACCTGTGCACTTGGTGTGCATGTGTGGGCAGTCATGCACTTTGCCTCACACTGCTGCCCAGAAGACCACGAGGCAGACAAAGAGTCTGGAGTGCTCTTTCCGCAGTAAAGGAGCACCCTCCATGCCTCGGCGCTCATCCTGGGAGATTGTCCTTGCTCAGACTGAAGTCTGAGGACCTGCCACTCTCACATCCCACCCCATCCTCTTCAGTCCTGTTGTTGCTCTCCTCTCTGACTCCCTTGATCTGTCAGATCACCTCCCCACTTTTCTGTGAACCAGAACCAGCTTCCTTTTAGACCTAGCCCAGCGAGGTCTGTTGCCCTCTGCCCCCCTTCCTCTCTCTGCCTTGCCCTTCTTCCCTCTCCACCCATTGTTTGCCCCTTCCTCACCATACCTGTCCCTCTTTCCCCTTTCTCCCACTCTCTTTCCCCAGGCCCCTCCCTTCCCTCTCACTGTCTTCTCTCTCCTCTCCATTTTTCCCTCCCCGTTACCTTACCAAGGCTTATCCCATGTTTTCTTGTACCTTTGCTAGTCCCCCAACATTCTCCCAGCCCCTTGGGTCTGAGACATTCATTAGAGATAGACTGCCTCAGTCACATGGGGACACACGTGTACATGCATTTACACACAGAAGTTATTTGTTCAACCTGGAGGATTTAGTGATTTTATGCAACCTTAACAGATGAACAGAATTTAGTTGAATGAAGCAAGAAAATATTAAGTGTTTTAGGAAGATAATATGTGTATGTTCTGTGAATAATGACAGCTATGTTAGTACTGGACAACGTGACAGTACAGTTGGATAATGCAGTTGGATCTTTTTTTTTTTTTTTTAGCTGTAATAATGAATAGTTAAAAACTTTCCATAGGCAAGTTATAGTATTAGATTTATTTTTTACAAAATGTATTGTAGACATGTTATAGAAGACAGATAGGGGAACTGGGAGAAGCAAAGGGGAGTTCTTATCTTGTAGTGAATGTGTGATAAATCCCTGTATTGGATGATTATTAAAAAAGAAAAGACAGATTTGAGAAATATGTAATTGATTCACAACACCTGGTGGCTGCATATGAAAGGAAAGTTTAGATAATGATAGTATTATCAATAAAAATGAATATAAGCAGGAAGAGTTGGTTTGATGAAAAAACGATACCATAATCACTAGTTCATACAGTTTTTAAATCTTAACATTGCTTAATTGGGAGGCTGCAGTATGGCGGCTACTATATTTTCTTTTCTTTGGTCAATTTAATAGTGAAATTCTTAGTTAAGGTTACCAAATGAATCAGTTTTGAAGAGTGTCATATTGATGCTTGGAACGTAAGTTTTAGTAGGGCTTTGAGCTGGCACAGTGAGAAATCTACGACTTTGTAGATTTTGCTAATAGCTATTATGTATCAACTCAAATTTTTTTTCCCTGGGCACTTGTCATTTCATAACTAGAACCAGAACTTGTGACACAGTTCTAGTTCCTGGCCTACTTGTCCAAAGAAAGGAGAAACCACTTTGTTTCTGTCTTCATGTCGGAGATAATTATGAATCATTCATGATTGAATACAGTTTAGTATTGGAAAATTAGATTTAGTTGTTTGAAGTTGTTGGAGCTCTTTGTCCTTTAGCTTTAAATTTCCACGTTCTGTGGATAGTACTGGCCCAAGGGATCTCTCGTGAACTAAGTGGGATAAAAGGAATCTAGAGCTTTGGAATGAAGAGTGAAAGCCTCTCTGTACATCAGGGGTGACCCTCTGAGCGTGCATGGAGATCCAACCCTGTCTCCTCGGCCCCACCTGTGTGCTGTGTGATTGCCTTCCCCCAGAACAGCACTGTGCCCCATGCATTCCAGCTGCCTCTACTTCTCACTCTGTCTCCACACAATCAGCAGGGCTCTGTTCAGGTTTTTCTTTTTATAATGTGACTTGCAAATTCCAGTATGATTCTTACCATCACTTAGGGCCTTCTTTTGTTCTTCTGTATTGTAGTTACTGCTTTGCAGCCGATGAATACTGCTCTTTTCCATGTGTTTGTTCATTTTCTAAGGAGAAGAAGGTGAAAGGAAAACTCTGGTTCCTGATAGACTATCACGGATGGAAGTAGAACTCTCTATGCCCACCAACAAACCAATGAAACGCATGTTCCAACCGCAGAACCCAGTTTCAAAAAGGTCAAAAGTGGTAGAAATTTTTCCCATGATTTTTGAGCAAAGCAGAGGATGAGGTTACTGCATAATATTGAAGAAATCCCTTTAAAAATTGCCAGTTACCTTTTCCCATGGCTGTTTGCTTCAGTCCCTGGGCTCCATTCATGTAGATATATTTTTTCTCATTATTGTTTTTTACTTGATTATTTTATTTTTAGCTTTGCAAAGTCTCCTCTATCATTTTCCTGAAGAAATTTTACTCTTTCCAATCTGTAAGTTTTATTAATTTCATAGCTTAGCTGGCAAGGAAAAAAAACCCTTATCTTTGTATTGTATTTTCTTTTCAAGACATTTTATATGGTTTTTGATTCAATAGTTAATACAATATTTTATTTTATTGTCTTTTTGAGACAGGGTCTTGCTGTACAGTTCAGGCTGACCTTGAGCTCAGTTTTGTACCCCAGGCTGGTCTCGAACTCTCACCGATCCTCACGCCTCAGCCTCCCGAGTGCTGGGATTACAAGCATGCGCCACCACACTCGGCTTTTTTTTTTTTTTTTAATACAATATTTTAGAGAAGTTTTTAATTACAGGAAAATTCAGCATAGACTATTCTAAGCTCTTTTAACCAACTGTCCCTACACAGTTTGCTATAATATTAACATTTTAGGATCAATACAGTACATTTGTTAGGATTGATGGATCAATTTTGCTATGTTAACTAAAGCCCAGAGGTTATATAGGGTTCACATGTTGTATAGGTGTTTAATAAATATATGAAATATATCCACCATTACAGTACCACACAGTGTAGTTTCTCTGCTTTATAAATACCCTGTGCTGTCCTTACCCTTCTCTTGACCTGCCTGAATTCCTGACAACTACTGATTTTTACACTGTCTGTTAAGTATTGATGTTTCAAAATGGTCTATATAAGGAGTCATCCAGTCTTTTACATAATAGTATATAAATTCTTTTAAGTCTTTTTCATCCTCTCATAGCTTATTTGCCTTAGGGTTGTGATGTTGAATCAGTTTGCTAATATTTTGTTGGAGATTGTGATATCTATATTAATCAGATTTCAGGGCTGGTGAGATAGCTCAGTGGTCTAAAGCACTTGCTTAGGCAAGCTTAGGTAACCGTAGGGACCGCGGTTCGATCCCCAGCACCATATGCTGTGCCAGCTCCACCCCCAGGGCAGGCTGAGCCAGCCATAACATAAATAAATAAAGTTAAAAAATTATATTAATGAGATTTTTTGTATGTTTTTTAATGGTAGCAAAATTTTATGACAAGTAGGAAAATAAACAGGTTCTGCAAAGCAAGTTTGGGCCAAAATAATATCCTACAGTGTGAGGATGGACAACCATGCAAGAAAGAACACAGTGGCCTGGGTCGTTTTTGGTAGTGAATTTGTCTGACTTTGATATCAGGATAAGACTTAGCCCTAAAACAGTTTGGAACTGTTATGACTGCTTCAGTACTTCAGAAGAGCTTGTATTTTTTTTAAATATTGGGTAAAATTAGTCTGAAAGTGCATGAAGACCTGAATTTTATTTGATTAGAGATTTTATGACTGATTCAATTTCATTATTTCATGGTATTTTCAGATTTTCTGTTTCTACATGTTTGAGCCTTGATAGATTGTATATGTCTAGGAATTATCTATTTCTTTTAGTTTATTCAGTTTTCAGATATTCCATTGCCCATAGTAGTTTCTTACTAGCCTAGGTATTTTTGTGTTAACAGTTGTAATGTCTCCTTTCTTTTCTGATATTTAAGTCTTATTGTCATTTCTTT
>PVJA010056255.1:0-10875 GCA_004027025.1 Myocastor coypus
AATCCTCCTGCCTCAGCCTCCCAAGTGCTGGGATTACAGGCGTGAGCCACCACGCCCGGCTCTCTTGAGCATTTTAATTTTTTATGTTAACAGTTTCTGAGAAAATAATCTTAAGTGCACAGAACGACACAGGTCACCCCATGGGCTTAGAATTATGGGCTCGAGGGAGGACCACCAGCACCCACATCTACTGTCTCATATCAGCTGTACTTGCCCTGTTGGGTGCCAGCGTTGCTGCTTCCTGTTGCCCTGGTCCTGTAGTACACTAGTGAAGTGGCTGTGGGTGAGCCCGGTGGAGCGTGTGAAGACCGCAGGGGAGTGCGCCTTGGTAAGTAGTCCTGGGCTGCTCTTGAGTAAGTAAAGGACGTGAGCGCGGAGCGATCAGTGCTAGAGCTTCTCAGGCTGGGGCCGTGAAGTTGGTGTGAGAGCTCGGTTGTCGAGCATGGCCCAAGTGTTGTTGGTGAGTACTGAATTGTGCCGTGTGCCCTGAGGTGTGTGCCCTCCTTACACTTTTCAGAATTGTGTTTTGAGCAGCTGTAAATGTTAGTAGCTTTTCTTTATGTAATTTGTCTGCCGCTCTTCTTGACCGTAGTATGGTCAGTAGAGTTTATCTGGTGGAACTTTCCTCATAAGTCAGGTACTCAGAGGATGACATGATTTGTTAGTTTGTTCTGTGGAACCATAACTTAATATCTCGACACGTGATATGGCATAATGTGTGGGAAAGGCTTGTGAAAGTTGAGAAGCTTAGAGGCTGTGAAGGTATCATCTTGGTTGTTGCCTGGCTGCCCCAGAGGCAGTGGTGAGGTTAGTAAATCACATTTCTCGGTGTGGCTGGGCCAGGGGGCCAGACCTCAGCCATGCAGGAGCCGTGCCTGCAGGCCTCGCCCAGCCCTTCCTCCTTGGAGGTGCCCGTGCTGGCTGCTGATGCCACGGCAGCAAGTTGACGGTGTGCAGGCTGTTGAGACTTCCCGGGGGTCCGCGTGAGTCATTGCGTTGACCTGAAGAGCGACAAGGATGTGTGTGTTCTTCGAGCCACAGTGGTGTGTGGGCAATGCTAAACATGGGGTGCGTGGTCGTTTCCTCCTCCGATGCCATTTTGATGTTCTTATTATAAATAAAACTGTAGTTGCTCGGTGGTTTCATAAAGATTATAAAAATAGGAAAAAGAACGACATTACATAAACACAACTTTTAATTGCTGCTGTTGATCAAAATCACTTAAGTGTTTAAAATACCGTGCTCCTCATGCTTCATGCTGTCAAACAAGTTCTCGTTTAGGGAATGTGTAATAATACGATGTGCTAATCTTTGTGCAAATGCAGTGTCTTAGATTGCCACTGTGTCAGCTTTATTTTCTTCAGTTATTTTTGGTTCTCTTTTCATGGTGTGAAGTGGGATAACAGTTCCTTCTTTTTAAATAGAAATTAAGCAAAACAATTAAATAATGGTTATGGGTATACTAAATTATCACCACCATAATTTTAGTAGTAAACTACTTAGTGATATAATTTCTTTCTGAGGCCCCCTTTATCATTTATTCAAATTCTCAAATTTCTTCGTGATATCTAAGCAAAATGTAGTTTTAAAGGTCACTGTTCAAAGTTGTTTGAATGAGACTAGAAATATAAAATGTTACTACCTGGGATGGAATCATGAACAGGTCACATAGCCCACCGGAAGTGGGCTTCGGAACACTTCACACTAAAATAGCCCCTTGGATGTTTTATTTAGTTTAGTTTTGTTTCTCCTGAAGCCGAGGCGTCGCGTTCAGTCTCCAGCAAGCATGTGCACACATACACGGAAAGATGAAGTTGGGTACGTTTTTGCCTTCTGGATCTGCATCTGGGAAGTGTCTGTTCATCTTGGATGCTCATCTTGGGGTCGGGTCTATTAAATACGGGGTGTGTGTCTGACTTCGATTCTTTATATGTTCTAGACATGTCTGCCTGCCTGGCTGTCTCTTGTTCAAGATTTATGTATGTGCTACAGGGCCTCACTATGCAGCTCAGACTCCAGTGATCCTCCTGTCTCAGCCTCCCCAGCACTGGGCTTACAGGCGTGCACCCTCGTGCCTGGACCCAGTGGCTGGCACTGCACGGGGTAGGCACGGCATGCGGCACTGGGAGTCGACCAGGTGCGTGAGCTTGCCAGGCGGGTGCTTAGCCTGGGAGCTGTCTCCCCGCTTTGCTTAGTTGCAGTGACTCCCGTGTTCTCATGACTTCTCTACCATGGCTCTGCTCTGCCGCATGTCCAATTTCTTTACGTCAATTCCTTGGGATGCTGTAGTTTTCTTCCCCAGCCCATTTTGTTTTCGCATGTTGAGACAGACTCATTTACTTGCTTCGGCTGGCCTGGAGTTCCTAATCCTCTTGACACCTCCTCTGGAGTAGCTGGGGCTGCTGCCACACACCAGCAGACCTGGCATGACCACTGTGTCAGTTAAACAGAAAGCACTGTAAGATACTGACTATGTTTATTTACTTCCAGAAATAGAATTAGTGGCATAGTAAATTTATTGGTAGAAAAAGCAGGTTTCTCTATTTGCAAAACATTTAAAAACCTGTAGCGCATGCCACTTTTGAGTGGGTACTTGTAATTATGATAATTACTCAATAGTGCATCATGCTGTATTAGAAGTTCGAAATATTTTTCCTTAATGTTTCCAGAAGACAGCTTTGTTGAGATTAAAATGCTAAAAGTGGCAATGTATCTAAATATGTATTTCAGTAAACTTGTTTTTGAGGCATGGTCCTGCTGTGTCATGAGGCCTTCAGCTCGGAACTCCCTGCATAGTCCAGGCCGACCTTGAGTGCCTGGTGGTCTGCCTGGTGCTGGGACCACAGGCACATGCCACAGCACCCAGGAAGTTGCAGAGGTGTTACTGTGTCTGAGAGCGCCTGCCCTGTGGCACTTGGGAAGCTGAGGCCATATGGCGTGAATTTGCAGTTAGCCTGGACAGTGTAGTAAGTCCAAGGCCAGCCTGGATAACATTGTGAGACCTTATCTTCAAAATACTAGTTGAATATTTTTAATGAAAATATCCTTACTGGTAACTTCAGTTCATTAGAAAAAAATTTGTTTAAAGTATATTTTGTTGGGCCGGGGAGATAGCTCAGTAGAATAAGCGCCTGCCTTGCAAGCGCAGGGTTCTGAGTTCAATCCCCGGTACTGGAAAAAGAATAAATGCATATTTTGTTTAGTTACACGGTTTCAGTCTTTCTTCAATAATATTTTTCCTTTGCTATGATTGGCTGTGAGTCACACTGAATATATCCTTAGCCTGCACAATTCTGCACTTTCATGAATGAAACCAAAGCTCTTTAGAAATATATTCCAGTTCCTCTTTTCTGTTATATTTATATCATAGCACACCGAAACAGTTTGTAAGGGCTGAAAGATACATTTTATTAAATTTAAGATGGCTTCAATTCTAAGACCTACCAATATTTAATTTATTTAACCTTGTAAACTAGGAAATATGGTTGGATGCTTCCAATAATAGGGTCAATTCTGATTTGAGCAAGGCTGAAGAAAAAGTTAACTGTCCATTAGTTTATACACTTACTTTTGTTTTTATGAGACAGGGTCTTGCTATGTAGTTTAGTCTGTCCTGGAAGTCGCCCTGTAGTCCAGGGTGGCCTCCAACTTGTGACAGTCATCCTTCCTCAGCCTCCCGCACTTGGGCTTACAGTGTGTGCAACGCCCAGTGAAACGGTGAATTTTAGGTGTGTGTGCAGCGGTTGCTCTGCCTAACACAGTCGTCGTCTGGGATTGCTGGCTTTTCTAGAAGTCCACATGAGACGCGTTCGTTTGAACTCTGATTAGAAGTGCACCCTGGCCAGTGGGGCTCCTTCTGTCCCTGGGGCTTGCGCCTCTGGGCTCCAATGCGCCTTCTGCCTTGGCCTCCGAGCACGCTGGCACCGCAGGAGGGTGCCACTGGTGGAATTGGGTGTTCCCTGTGAGGTGTGGGGAGCTTTCCGTGGAGGCTCACTCTTGTCAGCAGACGTGAGTGCTCTGGGAAGACGCAGAGCAGGAGGCAGGCCGTACTGTGCGCCCCACGCTTGTGTCCTGCTGAGTGCACTGCAGAGTGGGCCTTTGCTCTGCACTTCTGGTTTTTCTCCCTGCTGATTCTCTTTTTAGTTTATAATCTTAAAAAATTATTTCCTTAGCCTTCATGTTTTCCCAGACGACTAATCATGTTTCTCCTTTTTCCCATATTCCCGCCTCTTTGTTTGCTGGCATTTCTTGGGTAATTTGGAGTTATTTATTATTCAGTTCCTTGTATAAAATGTAGTGCTGAGGTTGTGTGGACCGCCATCCTCAGGTACTCAGCAGCTAACACAGTGGCCACTCTTCAGCTTACTTGTTAAGACTCCTTGTTGCTATTCTTTAGCGAACGGTCCTTGTTAGCGCTGACTCTCCTGGCGCTGTGGCTGTAGTTTGTGTGTGTTTCTGCTCTTGTCTTTGGGCCATTCTTGTAATCCCACGATGCCTTTTTTTCTTTCTTTTTCATGTATTTTATTACTGAAAGAATATTTGAAAGATAAAAATAATGTTCTTTAACTCTTAGCAAGTCTAATGTAATTGTTGCCTCTTTTTGAGTATTTCCATTCTTAGCTTAACTGTGCACCAAAAACTTTTTTTTTTTTTTTTTTTTTCATTTTATGTGTTTGGTACGGGATCTCACTCCACAGCTCAGACTTGTAGCGATCCTCCTGTTTTCAGCCTTCGCAGTGCAGGGATTATAGGCATGCGCCACCAAGCCTGGACTCAGTTGCTGGCTCATGGTGCCCTGGGGGCAGGACTGGTGCAGCATGCAGGACCAGCCGTCGAACCCTGCTCCCTACACTTGCCAAAGCAGGTGCTTAGTCCACTGAGCTATCTTGCCAGTCACCCCAAAACATTTTTGTGGTAATCTTAATAGGCATGTTATTTTATTCACTGCTGTGATGTGTGATTAACTTTTCCAGGTGTCCACATGTTCTTTATTGCTTTCATGTTAGAGAACAATACATTGTAATCCCAGCACTTGGGAGGCTGAGGCAAGAGGATCAGTGTGAGTTCGAGACCAGCCTGGGCTATAAAAGTGAGCTCAAGGCCAGCCTGAGCTGCATAGTGAGACCCTGTCTCAAAAAGACAGAATGAATGAATGAATGAATAAATAAATAAATAAATAAATTGTATAAGTGTTAAACACCCCTGCCCCTGACACTGGGAATTGAACTCCTGAAGCTGTATCTCTAGCCCTTGGATTTTTGTTTGTTTGTTTGGGACAGGGTCTCTCTGCATTGCTTAGGCTGGGCTTCAGCTTGAAGTTCCTGTGCCTCAGCCTCTCAGAAGTGCTGGGATTACAGGTGTGAGCCACCGCACTGGTTTTAAGTTGTAGTCTTGATACACTATTTTCTGTAATATCCCTGTTGGATAAATTGAATTCTTTCCAGATTCTTTACCTGCTTTATTTAAAAAGTTTGTAGGAAAGCATATTTCATTCACAAAACACTTACTTCCGGCACATTGTTTGCACGGGGTCTGCTTCCGGGTGCGCCGTTGCACGGGTCTGCTTCTGGGTGCGCTGTTGCACGGGGTCTGCTTCCGGGCGCGCCGTTGATTACTTGTCCAAGAGTTAGAAAGTGCTTGGTAAACAGCACCAGCTTTTCTAGAGTTGCTGAACCCTTCTAAGAGTCACCTGAGCCCTTTGGGTTTGATGTGGAAAGGCCAGTGTAGAGCCGTTCTCTTTGAAGTGCAGTGGCCTGGCCCTGCGTTTGGCATCTGCAGCTGGGGCATTCTTCTGAGACTGCAGTTGGAAGGGTCTGTCTGTGGAGGTCTCCTGGGAGGGCATCTGAACTTCAGTTCACCCGGGCCAGTTTGTTGACAGCATTGCAGAGAGGCCTTTGAGAGGGTGTCATGAAGAGAGGTGGCCTGATTTATGAGGCAGCCTGAGAAAGAGAAAGTAGGGAGGGAGCACAGCTTTCATGGAGGGAGCAGCCTGGCCTGGTAACAGAGCAGGGCCAGCTCTACAGGATTGGCCAAGGTGGACCAGGGCCTGCTTAATCGTTATCTCAGTTCTGGTTTTGCAAGATGACTCCTGGAGGAGACCTTATCACTTAATTTAGTTTCCGTGAAGTGATTATTTCTGCCTGGGTAGTCTCACTTTTGGAAGCTGAGGTGAAATCCAAGGTGACCCTAGGTTTAGGGCAGTGGTGTGAGGTTTGTGGGCCATCAGTGGTCCCTTTAAATGTCTCTCTTATTTTGACACCCTTAGTCTTGAAGGGCTGAGGTCGGTTATATAAATTTAGGGTTAAGCATGTATTGCCTGCTTTTAGACTGATACTTCCTAAGTAATAAGCATTCTCACAAGGGCTCACTCAGTTTTTACGGTTAGCTATTGGACATCCAGAATCCTAAGGGAAGAGTCACTTTTTTTTTTCTTTAGCAATAATAGCTTTCAAGTCCCTGATTGCTTCAGAAGAAAACACAAATAATGCTTTTATCAACAGGTTACGGGCTCAGGAGTTTGCCCTCATGGTGGTTCTTGTCTTAGGAATATTCATTTTAATTATGATATCTAAGCTACCTCCATGTAGGCAGTGGTAGCACTAAATTGAATTATATGGTGAATGACCCATTCTTGTCTGTTAAGCACTAGAGAATAGTTGATTTAGCAAAAACTCCCACATACTTGATGTTAGATGTTGGAGGTGTGAGAAACACGGAGTTGAGCGTGAGAATATGTGTGATTTGGGGGCCTATTGGCTGGGTGTGGGCAGCTGGCAGGCTGCAAGCCAGGCTGTCCACGCTGCAGCCTTGAGCCCCAGTCTCTTCTCTGGCGGTCTAGAGTGTGCTCTGAAGGCCTTTCAGCTAACTGGACGACGGTCACCACGGCGCTGAGAGGAGCCTGCTTTACTGTTTCAGTCAGCTTGGTGTAGCTGTTAGCTGCTTCTGCGGAGTATTTTCACAGAAACATCTATACAAGTGTCCCTTTCCATTCTGGTCTTTTGCTTCTTTCTCTTTTTTGGAGTGTTGGAATTAGAACTTGGGACCTTACACGTGCGAAGTATGCGTTCAGCCACTGAACTATAAGAACTCTAAATGAGCATTTAATTAAGTAGCGGTTCTGTAGCTTTACCAAGTTGATGTATAAACCTAACCCCCAACCTCACCCCTGGACCTAGTGCAGGCCTAGTGTACCAGTCACTGCTCATTCCTAGAGAAGCCGCGTTAGTGAAGGGCGTATGTGCACGTACAAGTTTACAAGACTGGCTCACTGTGCTGCCCACACAGTCTGCTGCAGAGAAGAGCTGTCTGCACCCTGCAGAGCGAGGGACCTGAGCAGCTAGGCCAGTGCTCGCCTGCACAACGGTCCACGGGAGTCCGAGTCAGGAGCCAAAGGGTCTGTGCTGGAAGCCGGGAGACATGGTCCAAGGTCAAGATGAGTTCTAGAGCATCCCCAAAGAGACAGAGACTGGCCCTCCTTCGGCTCCCTTCTGTTCCACTTGACAGGCCTGCCGGTTGGTGTTAAGCACCCCGAGTGTGAAACTAGACTGTACGATTGGTTGTTCAGCCCTGTAGAGCTGAGAAGGCATTTGGAATGTTCCCACTTCCAGCTCTCGTGAGCTGTCGTGGTGGCAGGAGGCCGTGTGGATGTGCTGCAGGTGGCGTGTTTATTGGCTGACCTGAGAGGACCGCCCTCCTTCCTTTCGAGGAGTCCAGTGGGGCAGTTAGGATTCGAGCCAGTCTCCATGCTTCTTCTTAGTGAGAAGATACGTATATTGGCTGAATTTCATGTTTTCTACAGAACCTGATCACTTAGAACTCAGGGAAAGCACAGTTGTTGCCGTGTGGCCCTCGGATGTATCCCTGGTGCTCTGAGTGAAAGCACGGAGGGTTCTCACAGCACAGCTATGTGCCGGCAAGTTCATGACTGTTGGGCTAGTTGGCTTAGCGCGCACTCTCGGGGATGCAGGCGAGCGCTCGCCGAAGCGTCTGTCTAGCGTACTCTGACAGTGTGCTTCTTCCTTTAACCTGTGTAATTACTTCTTAGGTAAGTGTAGATGTCACCTACGTAAGTGGAAGGTTTCTTGTGTGGGCTATGCAGTTGCGCTTTTTTGTAACAGTACTTTTAGAAAGCAAACAGTGAATGCGCTGAATCAGCTAGCACTGTCATTTGATGTCGCTATGTAACTTACCATCTGTTTTAAAGATTTTGTACATATTGTCACACATATAAAAAGTGGCCCATAGTAGTCAAAATTCTGAATACCATGCCACGATAGAACATTTAAGCCCAAGTTGAAATACGTGGCTTAAGAGTTTTTGAGTTGTTAGCGTTTATTAGCTGTACATGGTATGGTGAGCCTGTGGCTTTAAGGGCGCCAGCCAGGCAGGGCCAGCTCAGCAGTGGCAGCCGCAGTGTTGCTCACAGAGAGGCGCTGCCTGGTGGTAGCGCTGAGCACTTTTTATTTCTTCTGTTAAATCCAATTATATTGACCTGAAGTGTTTTAGTGTCTTTTTGGCTGGAAGTTGCACTGTTCACATAGATATGCATGGTACCTTTGAACAAATTGGTAGTCCACGTGCTATGGTCCTAAGAGAAGCAGTCCTGTCTGGCTCTATAGCCAAATACCAAAATAGATTTTTGTTTTGTTTTTTTGGAGACAGGGTCTCACTACGTAGTTGTTAACATTGTGGCCTGCAGTCCAGGCTGGCCTTGAGTCCACTGTGCAGCCCAGGTTGGCCTAGAATTACGTAATTGTCCTGCTTCAGCCTTCCCAGAGGGCTGCATCTCCTTTAAATGTATACTATTTTCACTTTGTAAAAGCACATTGTGGATGATACGATGTTTTAACTAAACTTTGGCAGTCAGAGAACCTTCTGTAAGTAACAAATGAAATCTGCAGCTTTGCTTCATTTTGTGTAATCTAACATTTACTTTGGGGTTAATATAGTATCCAGAGCTGTGGGGAATTTAGTTGTTACCTCTTAGAGGGCCTCATAGCGTACGCCTTGGACACAAGTATAAATAACATGTGACTTCTCTTCTGTGAGAAACCCAAAGTATGAATGAAGAGCAGAAGGAAGATGGTAGAAACCAGGCAGAGATGTTCTCCAGTGGAATGGAGCGGGAGGGAGGGGAAGAAGAGACCAGACAGAGGCTGGGCCAGGGAGACACCGCGCGTGCAGCGTGCGTACCAGCACCCCTAGTTGAAGGTGATCACTGTGTATTGTTTGTTAGTGCCTACTAATACGGTTAAAGCCAGTGTGTGTGGAAACACTCACAACAGCTGCTACAGCACTGTGACAATCTTTATTGACTCCTAGGTGACGTTGCCTCAGCCTTGCTTGAGCTTGTTGTCTAATTTTAACATTCTGTTTTTAGTTTGCAAACTAATGAAAAGGCATTGAGGGACATCATTGCCTTAAGTTCCCCCGCTTAACGCATTGCACATCACAGGTCGATGGGTTCATGGCAGACAAGAGCTGTTTGGACTTTGACTGTACTACTGGAATTTGAGTTGTTTTCTCTGGTTCTGTGTGTCTCCCAGTGACACAGACTTAGGACTGAAATTTCTGGATGGGAAGATAGATGTGCCCTGGCCTGGCTGCACCGGAAGCCTCTGCCCCCAGAGCCTCAGAGCATGTGCACCCTTGCCAGCCACACGGTTTGTCTTCTCAAGCGGACAGGCGCGTCAGGTGTCTGCTCCTTGCTCTCTGATTCCCGGAGACTCAGTGTCATTTCATGCATCTAGGGGCCTCTGTTTTCTTTTACAACTTGATATTTTTTTCTTGGATTCTTTGTCTTACACATTTATCAGAGTTCCATATTTTGGGTGGACATTTGAAGTCCTGCATTTCCTAATTTGTTGTTTATCCTGTTTGCTTAACATCCTTTAATGAACAGACGTTATTGTAATACAGAACAATTTTTTGCTATTTAAAAATATTGCTAATCTTCTATGAGGCCGTAAAGTACACTTTTATTATCTCTTTGAAGTTTTATAACTGAATTTTCCACATAAATACTGAGTTGAATCGGTATCTGTTCTTACAGAGCAGGTGGAAGGCTCGCGATGGGGCTCAGTGCACAGCACTTGCCTTGCAGGTGCGAGGTCCTGCACTGGATTCCCAGTACCAAAGAAACCCCAAACAACAAAACCCAGTCTATCCGTATTAGGCTATAATTCTTTTTTAAGAGTAGGGAAATTTGTTAGGGACTAGGACACCTCCTGAGGTACATGAGGGGCCCCAGGTGGGTTGCCAGTGAGTCTACTGCTTGCCAGAGTTTTATAGGGCAGAGTCATGTGGCGGGTACAATGTCAGTCACAACTGGAATCAGCTAATAAGGTTCCAAGTGTAGCTGCTTGGTTCACACTGATCCAGGAGCGGCAAGACCGTGTCCATGGCATGATGAACCTTGGTCGGGAGTCAGTGCCCATACGCTTGGTGCAGGGAAGGGAAGGGAGGCCCGCCCCAGTGGGACGGTGGTTTGTTTATACTCTCAGCCTTAAAAGAGTGGTGCCAATAACCACTGGCTCCCATTTATTCCTTAGGAAACCACATACGTCGGTTTATGTGATTTTAACTTTCAGATGTGCCTCCGGTCACAGTCTTGATGTGTCCTCTTCGTGTTATGCACTCACTGCAGCTGTAGTATTGCCCCTTAGAAGAGGTGCCCCTATGTGTTATGGATTAAACAACGAAGTGACTGGAAGCAGACAAAGCAGAGAACATCAATAGCAAAACCATACACTTATGTACACAGGATGAATCAGACATTGGTCTCAAGAACCTTCAAAAGGTTCAGCATATTGATTATAGCACAATGTAATGCTAAAATTATGTTTGGAATACATGTCACTCTTGTCTTTTTGATAT
>PVJA010056256.1:0-10871 GCA_004027025.1 Myocastor coypus
TTTTCTGGTGTATTATGCACATGTACCAACACCACACAAGAAATACCAATATTAGGACTTACAAATATGTATGAAAACAGTAAATAACAATCACTCTTGTCTCTTATATTTGTGCTGCATCTAATGCATTTTTAGTTACTACTATACTCTCTTCTCAAGTAAATGAATGGTTTACAAGAAAACAAAGTTTTAATTGGAAGTAAGAGACTAGGAAAAGTGTTGCAGGATTGAGAGGCTTAATTATGTATATGCTTAGATTTCTTTTTTTTTTTAATGGCAAAATCAGCCTACCCTGGGGGTGGGGCTGGTGCAGCATGCAATGGTAGGGATTGAACCACCATCCCTGTGATTGTCTAAGCTTGTCTAAGCAATAACTTTAGACCGCCGATCCATCTCACCAACCGATATGCTTAGATTTCTAATATGTGCGTAAAACTATTTAACTGCTTTTAGCACATTGTATAGGAATTTATTAGAATATCAATATTTGATGGAAAATACCAATTCCAAGTTAAGTGTAAGATGTTTGATATTCAGAAGGACAGCGATGTTAAGCTCCAGTACCTACATTACACAGTAATAGTACTGCAAAGCTTCTTTCCTAGAGGTTTAAGAATGTAAGTTTACAGACCAAAAATGAGAGAAAAAGAAGGGCTACAAGGATTGCCAATTATTTCGCTGTAGCAATTCATGATTAGTGAGGACTCAGCACATAAGAGAACCTGTGCTATAATATCCTATATAAAACTCAGTGATTTCCCAAGTGTTATAAGTTAACTCCACTCTCCATAACAAACCTTTAACTGTCATATTATAAAACCTTTGTTCTCAATGTGAACTCCAACCTTGGTTGCAGATGTTGTCCTCAACTGCAGGCAGGCCTAGTGCTAATTGTCCCTTCAGATTACAAAACAAAGGGCAACTCTCAAGCCCTGCAACATCTCCTCTCCCTCCTTAACACGGGTGCAAATTGATTACACTTCCTGATTACAAACAACTCCTAACTCTTGCAAAGTTCCCCTCTCTGGTCAGAGACAATGCCTAAGGCTTCCCGCTTTCCCCAGCCCTGTGATTTCTCTCTTTAAAATCTTTGTTTTACATTAGAAGGCTGCTTTATTCTCCTGACCCGCAGGGCAGTGTAGCAGCTGATCTCAGCTAATAACGCACTCCAAACTGTTTAGCTTCAGGGTCTTTGTTTTCATCATGACCTGCAACACCACGTTCTCTGTTCCAGAAGATTATGGGACCAGAGAGGAAAGGGATTGACTATGTATAGCGTGCCTAAGGAAGGTCACCTAGAAATAAAACATTCTCTCAGGCTTTCACAGAGAGACAACTGGTCAAGCAATAGCAATGGCCGTAACTAATACTGACAACAGTTCTACAAATCGCTGTACATGGTTTCAAAGGAAATCCTGACAGGATCTAACTGACCTCAGGAGATACAAAAGTTATATGTTTTGCTATACAGATGTTACTTTATCCTGACCTTCACCACCTAGTAGAAAAATTAACCGGGAGGCATAACACCTAAAGCTGGATTAGTATGCTGAGCTGTAAAAGGCTTAAATCAACAGCTTCCGACACTGCCAGTTCTGCCAATAGTCCACTGTGACTATGGAATACAGGACTACGTATACAACTACTTCCTCTTAGTTCACTGAAAAGAAACTTTTTGCACCAACAATTAATTGTCATGTCTATATCTTGTGCTCTGTACAACTACTAAGAGGACAACAATATGCACTGTATCAATTATTGAGAATATACTACTAATGTGTTTTGAAAGTGTCACATTGTTATTTCTTATTCAAGGTAAAAATAATGCATCTAAGGATAGTGATAAGGGGGAGGAAAGATTAAAAATAAAACCTGTGTTATACAATATATATGTACTAGTTTCCGACTAGTACATGTACTAAATGTGCTTGCATATACTAAAAGTAAGATAATAACAAACTCATGAATAATAATTTCTTAAGTAACAATCTTTTCATAAAACATGAATGTTTCAGGCTGGACATCTAACTCACTGCACAATGAAGCAAGCACAAGGTCCTGAGTTTTCCCAGTGCCAAAAGAAAAAAGAAAGACACAAAGAAAGAAAGAAAGAAAGAAAGAAAGAAAGAAAAAAAGAAAGAAAGAAAGAAAGAAAGAAGAAAGAAATAAAGAAGAAAGAAAGAAAGAAAGAAAGAAGAAAGAAAGAAAGAAAGAAAGAAGAAAGAAAGAAAGAAAGAAAGAAAGAAAGAAAGAAAGAAAGAAAGAAAGAAAGACAGGAAGAAACAAGAAGAAAAAAAAAACTATTTCACTACCTATTCTAACTTTAGCCTTGTACGTGTAAGCATCAAATCACTATCATTAAAATTAAAATGAGACCCGGGTGTGGTGGCACACGCCTGTAATCCCAGCACTCGGAGGCTGAGACAGGAGGATCTGTGTGAGTTCGAGACCAGCCTGGGCTACAAAAGTGAGCTCAAGGCCAGCCTGAATTGCGTAGTGAGACCCTGTCTCAAAAAAAAAAAATTAACATGGGGCCATGATGATACCTCAGTAGAATAAGTGCCTGCCTGGCAAGTGTGGCCCTGAGCTCAATCCCTGTATCACAAAATTAATTAATTAATTAATTAATTAATTAATTAATTAAATTAGATGGAATGCTCTGGCACCTTTGATCCTTGGATACACTGAGATGGTGACTGAGACTGCAGAGTAGCACATCCTGCAATCCCAGTGTTTGGGAGGCTGAAAATAAAAGGATCACTAAGTCTCATCTATGTAGTGGTGCCTTAAGAGACCCAGTACTAAATACAATAAAAAAAAAAAAAAACTAAAACAAAATTTACTCTAAAATAATTTAGAGATGCAAAATTTGTTTGGATTGCTCTATCAAACTGATACATCCTCAAAAATATGAGATTCTACTGTCCCTACATAATTTCATAAAGAAGACCTCAGAAATCGACAATAGCCTCAAATTTAATTTCAACACACAAATGTCCTCCTTTATTCTCCCTCGAGTCAAAAGCCAAGTACACTAGGTCTGTAAATAAAATATCTTTTATTTCTTTTGAAAAAAAAGTCTATTGGCCAATCATGATAGCATATAACTATAACGTCATCACTTGGGAGGCTGAGGCCGAATATTACCATAAATCTGAGGCTAGCCTGGGAGACAAAATATGTACAAGGGCGTTCTGAAATGCATAGTGGTATCCTATCCCACAAAATATCAAAAAAAAAGCCAGTAATTTTTAAAAATACCTATTAAATGGGTGTCTTATAGGTCAGAATGTATATTTCCTTTCTTTCATAATTTAATATTTTTATTGTTTAAATTAGCAATGGTTATATTACATATTTTCATTATCAGAACAGTTTAGATTAATAGATATAGATATATAAGATTGATCAACTAAACATTAACACATTCAATAAATATTACTTTTTTTTTTATTTTCCCCTTTCTTTTTTTAAAAGTTGACACATTGCATATTGTCCTCACAATAGTTCTACAGAGCACAGTGTGTGAGCATGACACACCTCCCTATTGATGTTGCTAAGAAGAAAAAAAGAAAACAAAAGAAGAAAGGAAAAGAAAATTCTTCTCTCTGGACTAAGAGGAAGTAGATGCATACACAGTCAAATGTTCTGCAATTCCAGTGCGCCAATAGTGAAGCTTGTAATGTTGGAGGCTATTGAATCTAAGCCTCCTAAAGCTCATCTCACCAATCTAGTTCTGCGTTTAGTGCATTGTAATTAAGCTTTTTTTTTTTTTCCTGGGTGATCAAGAGCAAGTCAAAGCAAAGCCTGTATAACAAAACATTCAATTTCTTGTATCTTGCAAGGTCAAATCCCCTCAGCATTAAGATTGGGACCATATACAGTACTTTGTAGAATTGTTGTTAGTGTCAGCCTTTGGGATGAGTCACAGCCATTGCTGTGTTTTTCTCTGCGTGATTCTCCTTAGATGCACTGGACTTCATTTATCCCTTTCTTCTGAGGTCCCAGAATCTCCTTGACCAGAAAATTTGAGTTATAGGATATTACAGCACAGGTTCTCTTATATCCTGAGTCCTTATTGTCCTTGAAGGGCTAGGGCCAAAATATTTGCTATCCTCATAGACCTTCTGTTTCTCTAATTTTTGATCTGTTAACTTACATTCTCAACCCTCCAGCAGAAAAGCTTTGTGATACTATTACTCTATTACACAGGTACTTGAGCTTATCATCACTGGCTTTCTGAGTATTAAATATCTTTGACTTAGCTTGCAATTGATATTTTCTGATTGTCATTGATATTCTAATAACATTGTATACAATGTGATATACGCAGTTACACAATTTTTAGTCAGATATTTGGAAATACAAAATTGTAGCCTTGGGGCCCGGCAGGATGGCCCAATGATCTAAAGCGCCTGCTTAGGAAAGCTTACGCAGCTGCAGGGACCACGGTTCGATAGCCCGCAAAACATGTTGGGCCAGCCCTGCCCTCAGGGCAGGCTGAGCCGGCCATAAAACTAAATAAATAAGCAAACACACAAAAGCTCTGAAACAAAATAAATCAATAAATAAACAAACTTTTACCCTGTCAAGTCTATGGTATTTGGCCCAGTCTCTTATTTTCAACTAATACTCTTGAGAGAGAGAATAACAGTAACTTGAGTTTACACTGGGAGCAGTACACATGAAAAAGTTAAGAGTGATATGCATTCCAAGCATAGTTTTACTGTTACATGGTGCTATGATCAATATGATGAGCCTTTTGAAGGTTCTGGAGACCAATATCTGATTCATCCTGTGTGTATAAGTGCATAGTTTTGCTCTTGATATGTTTTCTCCTTTATCTGCTTCCAGTCACTTTGTTGTTTAATCCATAACACATTCAGTTGTGTAATGCACTTAAGCTCTTATTTTCTTCTTTAAAGTTCTTATATTAAGGAAACTATACGATATTTACACATGTAGGTCTGGTTTATTTCACTAATGATTATATGTTCAATATACATCCATTTATATGTGAATTCTTCAAGCTTATTCTTTATAACTGAGTAATATTCCATTGTCTAAAAATACCACATTTTTTTCAGCCATTCTTCAAATGATGGGCATTTTGGTTGTTTTGAAGATTTGGCTATTACAAATCGGGCTGCTATAAACATAGTTGCATAGATATGGCTATGGTATGATGTTTGCAGTTCTTCTGGGAAAATTCCCAGTAGGGGGATAGCTGGATTGAATGGAACTTCCAATTCCAGTTTTGTAAGGATCCTCCACACTGCTTTCCATAATGGTTGCATCAGTCTGCATTCCCACCAGCAGTGGAGAAGGGTTCCTTTTTCCCCACAGCCTCTCCAGCATTTGCCAGATATATATATCATATAGATATGCAGAGATAAAGGAACACAAGCCTAAAACCTGGAATATACATTTAAATGTTAAAACATAGCCAACAGGGCCACAAGTCCAAGTAGGATCAAAACACATTACCTTAAAAAATGATGTTTCTGGCCCTGGCACATCCTATATTCTGATTTATCACTTTAGCCCACAAGTCAGTCATACAATAGAATTTCCTGGCCTTCCCCTGTACCCCATATGAATTCCTGTGCAGAGTCCTTTTGTCCTTTATTCTTGCTTCTGGTTCTGTCAATGGAAAGACACAGAATTTCCAGTTTGGAGCTGTATTTTTGTTTTTCTGAGATTCTCTCACATTGCAATCTGTCAGTTAAGAGAACTCCTTTTGGAGGTCAGACTGCACATGGATTATGAACAATCACTCATCCTATAGTTTGTTTGTGCATTGAGCCATGACACAGTTATGGACTGCAACATGTAGTTCCCAATGTCTGGGTCAAGTGAGGCACAGTTGTTAAGCTCAGTGCAAAGAACTGATGTCGCAAATCAGTTCAAGATAAGAAACAAGGACAATTTCAACTCTTTATCCTGATCAAGAGAAAAAGATAGTCAAAGGAATACGTTAAGACATCTCAGAAAGTTGACAGGTTAAAATTATCAACCCAAGGCCCTTTAAGTTGGCAAATTGCTAAGTGAACAGTGAACAGGGAAAATTGATTTTTTGCTTTTTGCATTTTACTCTCATTCATATGGTATGGATCCAACTGTATCCAAAAAAGAATAACAATTTAAACATTTCCAGTATTGCTTAAAGTGATCTGTATGTAAAATTTCTTTCTTTCTTTTTTTTTTCAGATCTGGGGATTGAACTCAAGCCCTTGCACTTACCAGGCAAGCACTTATTGTACTGAGCTATCTCCCCAGCTCCCCTACATATAAAATTTCTAAGCCTGTTGAAAAGCTATTGGTAGTTATTCAATAAAAATGATTAGTTATCAGTGAAGGAAAAAGATGGGGAGTACCCAAAGGAAAAATTGCAGGAATCTTTTAAAAACGTGCACTGTGGACTGAGCTAAAAATTAGCTTCTTTCATTTCCCTCTCCTTGGTTTTTCAAGTAGACTGATGAGTTTTCATAGTACAATTCAATTCATTAGCACATTCCATAATACAAATAAATTGAGAGGGAATCTTTATTAACTGTTTTGAACAGCATCAGGCTTATTTCAGTAGATAAACTATCAGCCTAGTTACTTTCTCTTTTTTTGCCTTGTTTGAGACGAAATCTTGCTATGCAGTTCAAGGTGGCCTTAAACTCACTCTTGCTTCAACCTCCAGAATACTGAATTACAGGCATATGCCACTATGCAAATACATTTTTAGTATATATATATATATATATATATATATATGTATATATATATATATATATATATATATATAACCTCTGGACAATGTCACCACAACTTTTTAAAGTTCTATTTATATTCCTGTTATGTTTGGTTTATATTTAGATGTGTTCCCAAAGTCTTACATATACATCTTATGGTTTTATTCTAGATTTCCCTCAAAGCCTCATTTGATCTAGCTTACAGCAGGGCTTTCGCAGATGATTGGATCATGGATATGTAGTACTTATCACTGGAGTTTTCCACTGATGGAGACAAATATAACTACATGAGATATTGAGAAGGGAGCCTCATGGAAAGAAGCATGTCGTAGAATGTAAGTCCCTGGAGATAGGTCACTAGGAAAGTATTTATGTAGTTTATTCGTTAACTACTGCCCTTCTAGTTTTTGCCTGTAATACTACATTTCTCCCTCACATATTCCATCTACTGTGATGCTCTGCCCTAGAACTGTCCAACAGTGAACTGAAATTCCCACAAATTCCTGGGCAAAATGAACTTCTCTGTTAACATATGGATTGGGCATTTTGTCCCACAAAATAAGAAAATTACTGAGACAATACCCTTTCCTTTTTCAGCTGGTTAAATTCTTTCTCCACACACACACACACACACACACACACACACACACACACACTTGTTCCTCATTTTCTTTTCTGTTCCTTTCTTTTCTTTGTTTCTTTTGTTTTTCCTCATTCTGTTTTCTGTGTATGCTGGAGACAGAACATAGAGACTCATGAATGCTAGGGAAGTAGTTTAGCATTGATCTATGCCACACTCTAGAACTTGTATTTTAAGCTGGGTGTGTTAGCACATGCCTGTTGTACCAGCACTTGGGAGGCTGAGGCAGGAGGATCAGTGTGAGTTTGAGACCATCCTGGGCTACAAAGGTGAGCTAAAGGCCACGCTGAACTGCATAGCAAGAGTCTGTCTCAAAAAAAACCAAGAACTTGTATTTTAAGGTGTACATAGTTATAGTGGTATATTTTCTTGATGAAATTATTCCTCAATTGTCACATAATGATCTTGGTAATACCCTGCCTTTTTTTTAAAACCTATTTCTCAAGTACAGGGAACTCTACTCTCCTACTTACCATTTGCATGGAATACCTATTGTTCTTCCTCTACTTTCAACTTGTGTTTCCTTAAACTGAATCTCTGTGGAGAGCAATAACTAGATTTTGATTTTTATAATTATTTTTCTTTAGTCTTTCTGGCTTTATATGCATTATAAGGGAATACTCTAGTTTGTCAAAATTCATCACTTTTCATTATTTACAACGCTGGGATTGGTGATAACGTACCTTTTATTGTAGCACTCAGGAGGCTGAGGCAGGAGCACTGTTGCAAATTCGAGGTCAGCTAGGAAGTGAGTTCAGGACAAACCTGAACTATATAGCAAGACCCTGACGCCAGGGCGCTAGGGAGATAGCTCCGTGGCACAAATGCCTGCCTGGCAAGTGCAAGGTCGTGAGTTCAAACCCGGTCACACACACACACACACACACACACACACACACACACACATACACACAAAAGAAACAGAAAAAAAAGACCCTGACTCCAAACTATTACTTGTACATAACAACTGTATCTATTATAATAATTACGAAGTGTGCTATATCTCTCTTTTGTTTGATTCTTATTTTTATTTTATTTTTTATGTACCACTTATTTAATTAGCTTCTTAGGAAGAAATTTGTAACACTGATTTATGAGTATAAATTCTATTTGTCATATGAAAAACGGATTGCGGGTAGCACTGTAGCTGAGGAATAGCTTTGATTTTTCCTAAAATATGTGAGTCTACCACTTTCTGACCCACCTTACACTGCTCTGAAAGCTGGCATCTCTCTTTCTCAGCATCAAAGATCTCACCTTCCTGGTGTCTGGGTTTCCACAGCTTATTCTTCTTGAAGTACGCATCAATAAGGAGTTTGGGGATTTTCACTCTGCTGATATCAGTTTTTGTAAAGGTGACAATGACAAATTTCTCCTGTGTTCTTCATAGAGGGACACGATTAAGATTAAGAGCCCCAATCACATGTAGCAAGTCCCTGGCCACCTGCTTCATGAAGACCACTCTCTGGCCTTTATGATACCTGGTGAGGATGACCACGATAGTTCCAGGAGTGATTCCAGCTCAAGTATTTCTCACACGTTGACTGAAGCGTTTTTTTTTCTGTGGCTCAAGAGCTTTCAGGGCATATCTTCAGCAGGGTAGTATCTAAGAATTTTCTGAAGCTTAACCCCCCAGGTACCTCCATTCTTGTCCCCATGGAGTTTCCACAACATGTTTGGCTTCTCACACAGAGCTTCATACACTGCCTTCTCAGGGGCACATTGCCTGGCCTCCCGGGCCTTCTGAAATCTAGATGGAAGCCTTCTTAAGCTCAGAACTCTTTTTTTGGGGGGGGGGTGCAGGGTTCAAACTCACGACCTTGCACTTGCCCAGCAGGCACTTGTGCCTCGGAGCTATCTCCCCAGTCCCAATCTCAGAACTCTTGCATTCTGCATGTGCCCCAAATCAGTGCCACATGAATGGTATCAAAGTCTGTTGCCAGTAGGAGCAGTAGCCAGGCTTTTTTTTTTTCTCTTTTGGTTGTAGGCGTTGAGTGCCTGGACTGCTGATTAGTCTACTCTGATGTTGAGGAAAAAGTGCTCTGTGCCACCACCATTCTGGGACCAGGTGTTGGCACTGCCAGTCTACATCTTGGTGTTCTGCAGCTTTTCTCCAAATCACAGTCCTTCATCCTTACAGCTCTAAGTTGCAAAAGGAAACAACCTGTCCTACTGTTATGATAGCCTCAAGATATCTCTCCTATACATTTTTTCCCCTCTTGGCCATGGAGATCTCAGCTCTGTCTTCACAGTCCACCGCTTTATTTCTGCTTTTTTTTCTGTCTGGCCAATATCATATTTTAAATCATCAATATTGTCCTTAGTTCTGAACGATAATATGATGAAATGTCGCAAAGAGTAGCCTTACCAGTGCCCCAACATTCAACGGCCTTGAAATTTATTCTTCCAAATTAACGAGTCCACACTTAATCTGTCTCAGAGTAAGTCTCTAGCAAAAACAAAATACAGACAAACTTTCCCCCAAGCCAAAAACACATTGCCTGGAGTCCAACAACTAATGCCGTCACTTTTCCCAACAGGAACATGCCCTGGTCTTTATGGAGAGGATTTCTATCATCATTCTGATCTTCTGAGCTCCAGCCAGAATCTTCCACACCGAACTGTCAAAAGGGTTCGAGGTATTCTCCTATAGATGACATCTCTGAACCACTGTCTGGAGTCTGCCTAAGCAGGAACTCTTCTCTGCTGAGTTCTCTAACCAGCCCTACTTTTGAGAATTCTGACTTCATCCAACTGTATGATTAGATTTCTAAGAGTTTAACTCAGTTTATTAAATAATGTAGCAAATTAGCATAAATAAAACTAAAAGAGGACTTAGGTTACTGATTTTATGTCAACGTTCATCACACTTAATTATTTGGAGAACGCCTTCATGTATTAGAGGAGTCTTCCTTTGGTAAATTCCATGAACCCATTTGAAAATTTCCAAGGTGAATTTAAAATCAAGAAGTAGAAAAAAGCCAGATGTTTTGGGGCTGGAGCCATAGCTGAGTGGCAAAATGGCCTGCCCAACAATTTCAAGGTTCTCAAATCAATCCCCAGTTCCAGAAAAAAAAATCCAGATATTTTAGAACACATTTGTAATCCCAGAAATAGGAAGGGCTTAAGTTTGATACCAGCCTAGGCTACATAAGCAAGTTCACAGTCACAGTCATCCTGCACTATATAATGAGGTTATGCCACAACAAAATAAAACACAAAACCAAAGAATAGAAAACTAAGCATAAATACTTATCTGATAAAAAGTTTCCTTTTTTCTAGTTACAATTTGATGTCCAGAACAGACAGATATTATATGAAAATTGTGTGTTTCTAACTAAGAGGGTCACATTTTAATTTTGCTTCAGAAGGGCTTGTGGTTATCTCAGGGATTTGAGCACCTGCATGGTCAATCCATTCCAACACAGGCGAAGACAGTATGATACCCCGACCCACCCTGAGGACAGACTTGAGCCAGCCAAAACAAA
>PVJA010056257.1:0-10873 GCA_004027025.1 Myocastor coypus
GTGTGACCTGTACCCACTGCTGAAGCTGGCCTGCACTGACACTCACTTCTTGCATCTTTGGGTACTTGCCAACAGTGGATCCATCTGCATCCTGATCTTCTCTCTCTTGCTGGTTTCTTATGTTGTCATCTTGTTCTCTCTGAGAAACCATAGCTCTGAAGGGCGCAGGAAGGCCCTGTCCACCTGTGGGGCCCACATTACTGTTGTGGTTTTATTTTTTGTTCCATGCATTTTTATGTATGCACGGCCTCCATCTGCTGACTTCTTTGATAAATTTGTGGCCGTATTTTGCACCACTCTAACCCCCTTGCTCAATCCTATGATTTATACTTTAAGGAACAAGGATATGAAGAATTCCATGAGAAGACTGTTAAGTAGATTGGTGGTTCTTTCTGGTGAGAACTAAAACATTAAAATGCTAAATGAAATAAGTTAAGAGGAAGATGGCAAAATGGTCTTAGATATTGATGAGGCATATGCTATTTATGTTCCAAGACAATGCGGTAGAACTGGAAAACTATTTTCACTGTCACCCAGAAATTACATTTTCTTCTTGAGATTCTTAATTCTGAGTTGACAACTTAGTATCTCTTTTTCTAGTATTATTATTTTTTATTTTTTAATGTTTTTATTACTTTTACTAGGAAATAACAATATGATAGTTTCAAAACACGTTAGTAGTACATTCACAATAACTGATCCAAAGCATATTGTTGTCCTCCTAGTAGGTATACAGAGCACAGCATGATAAACTTTCTAGTAAATATTGGTACAAAAAAGAAGTATTCTCTTTGAACTAAGAGAAAGTAGTTGTAAACATGGTCCAAAGTTCCATAATTGCAGTGAGTTACTATTGAAACTGGCAATGTTGAAAGCTGTTGATTTAAACCCTTTAAAGCTGAGGATACTAATCTAGCTTTGCATTTGCCTCATACTTAAACATTTCTACCGGTGATTAAAGGCAAATTAAAGCAAGACTTGCATAACAAAACATGTAACTTTTGTATCTTCCAAGGTCAGTCAAATCCCCTCAGGTTTAACTTTGAAACCATGTACAGTGCTTTGTAGAACTGTTGACAGTGTCAGCCATCTAGATGAGCCACGGCCATTGCTTGACCAGTTTGCTCTCTGTGAAAGCATGAGAGAATGTTTTCTCTCTAGGTGACTCTCCTTAGGCACCTTCAATCATTTTCCTCTGTGGCCCCATAATATCCTTGAATAGAAAGTTTGGGAAACCACTGAGTTATAGGATGTTACAGCACAGGTTCTGTTCTGTCCCAAGTCCTCACTGACCTTGAAGGGCTAGAGCCAAAATATTGGCTGTCTTTGTCGCTCTCCTATTTCTCTAATTTCTGTTCTGTAACATATAGTGATACTATTACTCTATAACATGGGTATTTGAGTTTAACGTCATTCTTTCGGAATATCAAATGTCTTGGACTGAACTTGGAATTGGTATTTTCCATCAAACTTTGATATTGCAATAAATCTCTATATAATGTGTTGCAAGAAGTTACACATTTTTACACAGCCGTTTAGAAATCTAAATATGTACAAAATTGTCGCCTGTCAATCCTATGGCATTTTGCCTAGTATCTTACTCTCACTTAAAACCTTTTTTTTGTATTTTTAAACCATCCACTTACTTGAGAGAGAGTATAACAGAAACTGAAATTACATTAGAAGCCGAATACATCTCAAAGACCTAAATGACAGGTATCTAAAAGCATAGTTTTAGTGTTGCACATTGCTATCAACAATGTGAAAAAAAAAAAACTTTTGAAGGTTCTTAGAATCCTTAATTAATTCATCCTGTATATAAGTGCATAGTTTTGTTCCTGCTGTTTCCTCTCCTTTCTGACTCCAGTTATTTCATTATTTAACCTATAAGTCTTTGGTTTCCATTCAACTGTGTTATGACTTTCCATTTTAATTTCTTTTGAGTTCTTACACTAGGGATACTCTACAATATTCACATATGTAGGTCTAGTTTATTTAACTTATGAGTATATTTTTAAGATACATCCATTTATATAAGAGGTGTTCTAGTTTATCAGTCTTTATAGCTGAGTAATATTCCCCAACTAAGTATCACAATGAGTCTATCAGAATAATTTAAATTTAACTTTGCTTTGAAATTCATGTTCCCAATTAAAAGTTGTCATTCACTCCATGCCTTAAAAATATTAGTGTAAAAATTAAAAAATCCATAGGGATTAGAAACATAAGATTAAATCATTTGAAGACACAATGCTTATATTTAGGGCACTGATGTTGAAGGCTAACGAAAAAACTACAAAAATCAAAATAAAATAGAAAATCATTTTGAGAATATAAAATGTAAGCATTCATGGAACATAAAAATCTACCAGTTGGTCTATTTATCATTATCAGTGGGAGAATTACAATACATTTATTAATTTTTTTACAATGAAATCCGAGTTTTGCATTCCTTCATCTCAGGCCGCTTGAGAAATTTTCAATCTCCAGGATAAAAATAGATGACTTCACAAATTTTATAGCTATTAAATTCAACTTGATTTTTTATGATGAATGTTTTGAATCAATAAAAGTTTCTAAAAGACACATATTGAAGTTAAATATTAATAAAATACGTGAAAAGTGATTGATATGAAAAATTCTTCAATATCATCATTTGTTTATGCAGAAGTGTATTAAAAACCACAAGTATCTGATGTCTAGGTCCTTTATGATTGCAGAAGAGCAAATGTAACATACTTCCTGTTGTTTTCAGACAGTGCACCTATACGCACCAACAACGTATTTTGGACGTGTCTTAAGAAGTGAAGCATACAGCTACAACCATACAGCCATTGTATGCTTAGATATTTAAGAGAAATGAAAGTATGTATTCCTCAAAAACCTTGTATGTCAAGATTCATAGTACTGCTAGTTACAATATCCAGAAAATATAAACAACCCAAATGCCAATTAAGAAGCAAATGTATGGAAATACTTTGGAAACTGCACACCGTGTAAGGCTACTCAGTGATAAATAGGAATTAACAGTTTATGCCTATAGCACAGACTGACCTCCAAGGGCTTATGCTCATGGAAGTAACACAAGGAGAGGGCAGATACAGGGTGTGCTTCTTCTTTGTGGTTCTCTCTGACCCTGTGTCCTCCTATTGGGGCCAAGTCAGACATCCTCCCAAGTTCTGGCAGCTTCTGGCATGAAGCTGCCACAGACCCCATAAAGTAGCTCTGGAGTGCGAGCCGATGAGTGAGTGGCCACACGGGCTCCTTTATTTCTGCATCGTGTTTTGCCACAGCGTCTGTAAGCACGGAAATCATGAACTAGACTGGGTCACAAAGCCCAGATTCAAGGGTCTGGACTGTAAATTGTCCCCTGCCAGTAATGACTAAGAATGGGATCCTCAGCAAACTTTGCCCATCTATGCTGGGACCTGTAGCTGTTAAAATACTTGTAAAAAAAAAAAAAAAAAAAAGTGAACGGTGCAAATGGCACCACTAATATAAAGCAGTGGTGGGGCTCCTGGCATGCCTCCTCCCCGGTGCTCCACGAAGCCACCCCAGACCTGGTCCAGGCCAGCTGTCCAGGTTCCTCCCAGGCAGCTCCTCTTATCTCCTGCTAGTGTCACAAAGTCAGTGCTTTACAACTCTGAGTGGAGCAACACTTTATGCCTTTTCTTGTCCTCCTGGGAATGGTGACACTGTGTGTTTCGTAGTTTTTCTAACATTTTAACTGTGAGGTGAGGATTTGTGAGAATGTAACCACTTTGGCCACAGGAGGGTTTTAATCAACCCTGGTTGCTGCTCGCTGGTGGCAGAGTGCAGAAAGGGAAGCTGTGCGCATTGTCAGGTTCCATTCTGGGGAAGGACGTCAGCAAGAGAGAAGGAATGGACACATGACACTTGGATGCAAGGGAAGCATCAATTATGCAAAAAAAAAAAAAAAAGCCTAACAGCATAGAAAATCAGGAAATAGATGAGAGCTCCTTCACATGTACCAAAATCCCAAGACTCACTGAAGAATGGAGATGCAGTTGCATTACACGCCATAAACGCTAGATGGCGCTTTGTGGAGCAGGATAACTTGGGTGTGTGAGAGCAGAGAGATGAGACCACTAGACATTGCCGCTGCTCCTCCTACAGCAGCCTCAAAGGACAGACTGATGATGTCACACTTCAGTCTCTCAGCTGTCCAGGCGACACATAAACCAGAGCCCCAAGTTCCAAGCTTGAGTGTTGACTTCAGGGCCCAATCATCCTGTCACCATGATGGAGCACAATGCCCAGACTGTTCCTCTTGACCCTTTTCAGACCTGGACATGGAGCATGAATGAAGAATCTCTATGGGCCAACAGGAGAAGAGAACTCTCACTGAGAAGGGAGGGAGAGATGGAGATAAGGAAAGAGGGCAGAAGCTTGTCCAACAGATAGATCCATCTCTCTCAGTCTCTCCATCTCTCTGTCTCTATGTCTCTGTCTCTCAGCCTCTCTCTCTCTTTCTCTCCCTGACACATCTGCACACAAACACACACACACTCACACACACACTCAAACACACACACACACTCACACACACACACGAAACAAAGTTCCTCCCTCCACCTTCTGGAAGCTTATACGAGAATAGCTCCACTTATCAACATTAAACAGTGAAGAAGAAAGAGTGACCTCTAAATGTGACTACGCAGTCAAAATCCAATAATGGTAATTTAAAATGCCTAGGAAGTGTCCATGCAGCCCTGCCCCCAGGGCATGCTGGAACTGATATAGAGATTGGGATTGTGGGTGCACGCCTGTAATCCCAGCGCTTAGCAGGTTGAAAAACAGGAGAATCACTGGGAGTCTGATGTGTGTAGTGTATACTGTAAACCCCGTAGACCCTGTAGACTCTACTAAATACTAAATACATGGGTGGTAGATAGGTGGATGGATGGATGGATGGATGGATGGATGGATGGACGGATGGATGGACGGGTGGATGGATGGACGGGTGGATGGATGGACGGATGGACGGACAGATGAATAGACAGACAGATAGATCAGAAAATGAATGGTTGTTTGTAATATCCCGTCTACTATGATGTTCAAACATGGATTTTGCCTGTAGTCAAAAGCACACTCTTGAGAAACTCATGACAAATTACTATTTATGGGTTCATAATTTTGTCAAAAGAAGATACAGGATCATTAGTAATTATGCACACTTTTGAATATGTTTGAAACATGTGCGCTGGAAAATACAGAGGTGTTATGGAGCACAAGCTTGTCCAGATGAGAGCATAAGGACATGTAACTGGACTAGAGAGAGAAGAGGGGTCGCTGAACCCTAGAAAACTAGCACTGCTTTTATCTCTGTTTAAATGATAAGTGAATACTTGACTACCTCCTCTCTGAACGTAGCTTTAAATCCTTATCAAGAAGTCACTGTCTCTGATACTGGATAATGGATTTCATAATTGTCTTTTAAGTTGTGCTCTTATCATTTTTTCAAGTGTAAAAATTTTGCTGTTTTCTAGGTAAGAAAGAATCTCAAGGGGCAGAAGAAAATTTCCCAGAAATAAATCCATCATTGCTGGGAGCATTAGTGTAAATTTTGTAATCAAGTAAATGACAAAGATTATATATGAAGTCAATGGCAAAAGACATAATAGCAGATGATTTGCTACAGAGCAAAGTGTTATTTCTATGCAGCTGCTCCTGTGTTCTCACGTCTCTAGCTGCGGCTCTCTCATTCCCTGCTTTCTGCGCCCTTCTAAATCCTCATAACATTATTATATTATTGCCATTTTCTGCTCTCTTCTCCAAAAATAAGTGATGCTAATGGATTTAGCAATGCTCCTTCCGCTATCCAACAAAGTATATGAGTTGTGCGAAGAGAGGTGAGAACCCCAATTTCAGAGGAGTTGGGGTTGTTGAGCCAAGATAGAAAGACAGACAGAGACAGAATCTTTTATGAGAAGATGTATAGTGAAATATATAAAGAAAGGAATAATATTATTACCAACTTTCCCAAATGGTAAAAGAGAAAGTGTTTGAACACTGAATTTTTCTGAAGATTTACCTTAATGCTCCATTTTTCTATAGCATGTGAATTGATTCAGAAGGAAATAGTGTAGATTTCTCACCTACAAAAACCTCAAACATCTCTTCAGGGATCCTGTAAGCTAAGTATAAGATTCGCCTTGAGCTTCATAGTCAATCATAATACAAGAAACTGACCTGTGAAAACATATTTTTGAGTAGAATGGTAAGGAAAGTTCAGCTAGTTGATACAGATTTGATTATAGTTTTGAATTCATGGAATATGACCAGGAACTGAAAGAAAAAATATTTACTCTGTAGATGTATAGTTATGCATACATGGGATCTATAATCTTAGACTTCGTTGATACTCTAGTTCTGAAGTAAATCATATTGTCTGTAAGGACAAATGCTGCCGTATCCCACAAATCAACATTTGCATTTAGGAAACATAAGGACATTTACGGCCAATTACACCACATTTCATCTGTACACACAGTGTATCTCTGGTGTACATAGTGCTGTATTCCTGAACATTACAAGAAATTACATCTAAATTCCCAGTGCAGACTGATGTATTAACAGAAAGCAATAGCCTTACAGATAAACAGAACCTCCTAATTGTTCAGGGATGTAGAGTATTTTCCAAATACTTGAGAAAGTCAAGCTGTGCAAATCTCTTCTAGCAAACACATGGCTGGAAAACTTCCAAACCCTAAGAGGAGAGAAATCCTCTGGGTTCATGACCTCTTGTGGAAACTTCTGTATACTCTGGTTGGAAACAAAAAAAAAAAAAAAAAAAAAAAAAAAAGAGTCTATTTGTCTGGAGCCTCATTAAAGACAACACATGAGCAGTGGTGGGAGTATTTTGTCCAAGAGAGACTGCAAAACAGTCCTCTCTCTCTCTCTCTCTCTCTCTCTCTCTCTCTCTCTCTCTCTCTCTCTCCTCTCTCTCTCTCTCTCTCTCTGTCTCTCTCTCTCTCTCATTCTCACTTGCTCTCTCTGATTTGCTCTCTCACTCTCTCTCTCCCTCTTTCTGTATGTGTCACAAAAAACCACATTGGACTCAATCAAAATATTTTGGGATACTGAATGGAGTTTTTCCATAGAATAACACCAGTTACTACAATTGGACATTTTCAGGAATTGACACATGGACAGATCTGTATTTCATACTGTTATATTTTTGAAGAGGACATAAAATCATGATGTAGTCTTTTAACATGTTGGTATTATGCTCACGCCAGCGACCTTTGCAGGTAGGGCACCTGAAGACCTGTGCAGACACTGAGGTAGGGGTAATGCAGATTCAACGGCAGCAGGAGCGCTCACAGCTACGGGTAGACCATAAGTCATACCATCTCCATAATCACACACAAGCGAATGACACAGAAAAGGACAGTAAAGGTAAGATAGAGGGGCTTTGGTCACAGAGTAAAAGTCTTCTGATTGCTACTGTGTGTGTTTGCGATCATAATTACATTAGTTTTCACCCTCAGAATTCTTCAAGGAAGCACAGGTAACAGTTGCTCTGAATTACTTTAGTGTTGGTTTTCCTGACTTACCTGTCTGTTAAGTCATTAAAATAGAAGGGAAAACGAAACTCATGTCCATTAATGGGATAACATTCAAAGACCATACCTGAATTCTGGAAGAGGGCCCGTTTCCAGGTCATCAAGAGGAGGAACATGTTTAGCTAGCTAGGTAAGAAATCAGCATTCGGCAACTTAATCAAAAAATTTCACATCCAAAGTACTGTACATTTAAAAGTAGAACAAAAAGGTAAATTAAGAGCAGTGTTTTACACTCTAATTTTAGTTTATATAACTATACTTATTTTTAAAAATTGTATTATGTTATGGCTGAAAAATGTATATATGTATATCTAAATGCTCCTAAACTTAATTCATTGAAATACAGTCATAAAAAACTATTTATAATGATAACCTGATTATTATTCTTGCTTTAGTGTAGAATGCCATATATTTTTTAGTTGCAAAGGAATTAGTTTCAGAATGTTTTGTGATAAAATTTGTTTTGTTGTTAAAATCAGTGGAAGTTTTCTTCATTGTTATGTTATTCTCATAATTTTATTACATTAGAAATATTATTTATATATTAACATATTGTTAATTTCTGTATTCATAGAATTGTCTTGCTGCTACTAAATACATCAGCTATTTTTAAATTTTCGCTGTTATTCTGATTCATCTGCACCATTTTCTACTGTAAATCTACTCCATGTCAGTTTACTTTTGAAGTTTCAGGTTCAGTTATCCAGTATAGAAATTATATTGAGGGGCCTGGGGAGATAGCTCCATGGCACAAGTGCCTGCCTTCCAAGTGCAAGGTCATGAGTTTGATCCCTGGTTCCACAAATTAAAAAAAAAAAAAATGAAGAAATTACATTCAGGTTTCAATTCTGAAAATATGTACTGCACTGCTTTCCAAAATGGAGTGTGAATGATACATTTTTCAAAAAACAGTTTTGGGAATGGTATAATTTAAGTGTAACATGCTTTGAAATAACCTGTACTTCATTCCTACAACTAATTTAGTTTTCCAGTTTATTTCATATATGTAGACACTCTCTAACATAATGCTAATACCGATATTTCAAATCTTTTTATTCTGACTTTTATGTAGCATGTTCATAGAAAGTTCACTTGATCTCAGTCAAAAGGCCAAAATGCAATTGTTCATAGAAACTTCAGCTGGCCTCATGGACAGAGTACCTAAAGGGAGCATTATTATATCTATGTCGAAGGTGCACAGAGTAGAAACATCAGTCTGTTGAATGCACAAGTGCTTTTTATAACAAATCATGGGTGCTTACCGCATTTAATTGACTTTTTACTGGAGAAACTAATTGATTATGAAATTTATCAAGATAATACGAAGAGTTCCTCCATACTCTTCACATGTTATTTCTGATATTACTATCTAATATGGTCCTGAGTATGTTTGTTGATATGAAATTGGTAGTGGCAAACAGTACTAAAAAGTAGACTTCATGCATTTTAGGGGAATTTCCACTTCAGCCTTATTTTGTACATTACGCACTTATATCAACAATTATGCAAACATCTAGAACAATAAAATTTTGATATAATAAAATCTCAAATTTGTCATCATTAACACAAGGAAAATGTATACACCTTTACAAAATTTTCACAGGTTTGGAAATTCTTTACATGTGAAAAATGAGTGTAGATTTACGTGCAACTGATAATATTTTTATGTTACTTTATTTCTCTTAATTTTCTAGATAAAGAAAGTGAAGAGAATAAGAATAATTTAGCTATTACATTAAAAATATATTTGTTGGGGACCGGGAAGATACCTCCGTGGCACAAGTCCTTGCCTGGCAAGTGAAAGGTTGTGAGTTTGAACCCCGGTCTTGCAAAAAAAAAAAAAAAAAAAAAGTGTTTGCTATTACAGGGCATCATTCTGCAGCTCAGACTCAGAGTGATCCTTCTATGATCAGCATCTTCAGCTCTGGGATAAAGGTATATGGCTCTATTCTTTGACTCTGAAGCCAGCTCAGCCTGACCAGAGGCAAGATGGTGCGGCAAGTGGTGTTGGGGTTCTAACTGAGGTCCCCGTGCTTCCCTAAGCTTGCTTAAGCATCTGCTTTACCTTTCAGCTATCTAATAACCCCTTGTCTTGGTTGTCATCTATAATGTCAAAAATGAAACAGTCCATCTATCAGTCAATTTTTTATTTCGTACTAGTTATAGTATTTTTTTTTATTTTAGGGAATTATCTGTAGGGTATTCAGGGTCTCATTGCTACATTGGACTAATAATGATCCATCTGTTTACAGTCTTCTAAGAGCTGGGACTATGGGTAGGCATGCACCACCACACCCAGTCTCAGTTGTTGTCTCAGCATGCTCGAAGGATGGGGCCAGCATTGCAGGCTTGGGGATGGAACCCCTGGCCCCTGCTCCTGCTTGCAGGCACTTTAATCTGGAGAGCTGTTTTTCCAGGCCCATAAATAGTGCTACTCAAAATAGCTATATGTAGCTTTAAATGACTTGAAGGCTACAATAATTTATCAAAATATTTAAGAACATGTAGAAGGATTTTTATTTTAAAAATTAAATGTCTACTGAAAAAATAAAGCGTTTCATAATAAATTAGAGGAAAAAATAAAACCATTCATTGTTCTTGTCCACTGTAAAAGGAGTTAGATTTCAAATGGTGCTATTTTGGCCTTGTATTAGTGACTGCAGTTATCATTATAAACATGTTCATAATTTATGACAGAGTAAGAGTTTTTATGCCTCTGAGGACAAAGTAAGTGATTTTATACCTCCTCCAGGTTCAATCCATTCAAAAAAGTGTAAGAGCCAGAAGATTATTCAGCAGCATAAGCATCTACCAACCAATTGCATGATTCCCACATTCAACAATCCCTGGTAAATAAACAAACAAACAAAAATACAAAAAAAAACCCCAGAGCATGTAACTTTTATATCTCCAAAATTCAATCAAAACCCCTTAGGATTCACCTTGAAACCATGTAAGTTTCATGTTGTGTTATAAGGACTTGCTTTAACTTGCCTTTAACAACTCAGCAGAAAAGTGTAACCACAAAGTGTAAAATGTAAAGCTAGAATAGTATGTTGAGCTATAAAAGGTTTAAATCAACAGCCTCTGATATTGCCAGTTCTTCCAATAACCCACTGCATTTGTTGAATACTGGACTATGTATAAATTTACTTTCTCTTAGTTCAACAAAAAGAAATTTTATGTCAGTAGTGATTACAAAAATTACCTTGTCTACATCCTGTGCTCTAAATACCTACTATGAGGACAATAGTATGCCTGGTATCAATTATTTGGAATGTACT
>PVJA010056258.1:0-10873 GCA_004027025.1 Myocastor coypus
CTTCCTTCCTCTGTCCGTCGGCCTGTCCACCTGGCCTTCTTTCCTCTGTCCGTCTGCCTGTCCACCTGCTCTTCCTTCTGTCCATCTGCCTGTCCACCTGCTCTTCCTTCTGTCTGTCTGCCTGTCTACCTGCTCTTCTGTCCGTCGGCCTGTCCACCTGGCCTTCCTTCCTCTGTCCGTCTGCCTGTCTCCCTGCTCAGGCCCCAGCCAGCTCTGGGCACTGCACAATGCCAGGCATCACATGCAGGGCATGTTTCCCTGTCTGCGGTTCCCCAGCCATCAAAATCATGAAGGATCTGGGTCCCCAAAGAGCTCAAGACTCAAGTCTGGCACCTGGGCTGCCTAGAGTAGGGGTCTGAGCTGGTACCTGCCAGCTATGGCCGGGAGGCCGAGCTGACTCCTGGGAGGACCTGGTGTGTGATCACGGAAGGGGGCTGAATGAGTACAGTTACAGGCAGCGGTGGCCCTGACAAGTGCCATCGTGGCAAAGCAAATGGCCCTGTGTACCTGGGGCTGCAGAGAGTGCAGCGGTGTGGACGGTGACCTTTAGGTCTGCGGGATGTGCCTGCCTTAGGAGCACTGTTCCTCCGGGGCAAGAGTTCCAGGGTGACAGCTGTGGGGGAGGGGGCGTGGCTGTGGATGATGAGGTCAAGGAAGGCTTTCTGGAGTCTGGAGGGCATGTGGCAGCTGGGCCCTGCAGGAGGCCGCAAGGCAGCTGGGGGAGGGGAAAGGCACTGGAGCCCCGCAGGAGGAAGTGATCCAGTAGTGTGGGTCCTAGGCTGTGGGGTTCTGGGTCTCCGAGGCACCAGGACTGCAGCAACAGGAAGGAACCTGTCGCCCTCCTCGTGAGAGCAAACAGTTCCCTCTCGCAGGGTCTGCTGGTGCCCTGGAACTTACCACTCCCTAGTTAGGATCTGCCTGCAGCTTCACCTTATAGGTCGGTTGCTCTGCTATTTGCTCAGTATGAAGATGGTGGATATTTTACACATTGTCCCATGAGAAAACAGCCACCACACACTGCTGCTAGAGGCCCTGAGATGTCAGTGTAACTCTGGGAGGCTGAGGCAGGAGGATTGCAGAGTAGACCCCAACTTGGGCCTTAGGACTTAGTGAGACCCTGTCTCAAAACAGGAAAAAAAAAAAAAAAAAGCCTGCAGACATAGCTCCATGTGAGGGGTGAGGGGTGAGGGGTGAGGGCCCCAGTGGAGCCTGGCATGGGGAGAAAAAGGATGCAGTGCAGGGCAGCGGGGGGCTGGGAAGCAGGACTCAGGGTAAGCGGTAAGAGACATCTTCCGCTGCTGCAGGCAACAAAAGCTGCCAGTGTTGAGTGCAGAAGACCCAGGTGCCAAGCCAGTCATTTCCAGAGACACCTTGTGCTCAGAGCCGAGGTGCTGGTGGTAGGAGGTGCCCACCGGGACAGCAGGCCCCTGGGCTCCAGGCCGAGCTCCGCTTCCGCGGTGCTGTGCGACTCTGGCTCTCCTTGCCTCCGTTTCTCTTTCGCACCCTCCTCGTCTCTGCCGCGTCTGTCCCTGGACCTCCTTTGGGTCTCCCCGTCCCCTGGATCTCTCCATCTCCTGCCTGCCCTCGCCTAGTTGCTAACTCGCACCCTTCTCTCTCCTGTCTTCTGTGGCCCCTGTCCCCACATCCCTGGCTCCCGGCAGCGGCTGAGCTGCAGCTACGTCCTGTGCACCGTGCTGCTGTCCCTGGCCGTGCTGCTGGCCGTGGCTGTCACCAGCGCTGTGCTCCTCCTGAACCACGTCCACCTGCCGGGCACAGCACCCCCGCCTGTCGTGAGCACCGGGCCGGCGGGGGCCAACAGCGCCTTGGTCACCGTGGAAAGGGCCGACAGCTCTCGCGTCAGCATCCTCATCGACCCCCGCTGCCCAGACCTCACCGAAGGCTTCACGCGCCTGGAGGGGGCCCAGGCCTCTGTGCTGCGGGCACTGGCGGAGCACCGGGCCCAGCCACTCCCTGATGGCGCCCGGGAGCAGGAGCTGCTGGACACCATGGCTGACCAGCTGGCCCGGCTGCTGGCTCGGGCCTCGGAGCTCCAGGCTGAGTGCACGGGGCTGCGCAAGGGCCACAGTGCGCTGGGACAGGGGCTGAGCGCCCTGCAGAGTGAGCAGAGCCGCGTCCTCCAGGTGAGGAGCCCAGGCCCCGGGCCGGCAGGCGCGGGGCTGCTGTCCCTGTCCCAGCCCCCAGCCCTGAGAGCCCGAGGGAGGGAGCCTGGATCCCCCTGCAGTCTCCTCCCGCAGTCTCCTGGGGGTCCTGGGCCGCTTGCACAGCACCTCCTGCCGCCTCTAGGGATTCTTCAGCACAGCATTGCCCCAGCCCCTGGCCGGTGTGTTGGAGTCGCAGAGCTCGCTCCACAGGCTGTGTCCTCAACAGCTGCCATCCTTCGGCGGGTGCTCTTGCTGTCTGGGCTGGACCCTCTCACCTTAAAGTGACTTAGGGCCTGTGACATGGGGCAGCCAGGCAGAACCAAGGGGTGACCTAAACCTGAAGGATACAAGGCTCAGAAGGCTGCAAGGGACCGGGCCTGAGAGGCGCCTGCCTCACCCCTCCCCCAGCCAGCTCCCTGCCACCCATGGCCTTCCAGGGACTTGGAGGCCACAGTGGGAACCCCACTGGCCCTGCGCCTTTCAACAGGCCTTGACCCAAGCTGCCCATAGAGGGCCCAGTCACTGGCCAGAGCCCTGTGTACCCCACCCAGCCTCCAGCCCTGGCAATGTCACCCTGGGCTCAGTCCCTCAGTGTGGGAGCCCAGCCCCTCCCACCCGCCCCTCCCCCATGCGGGGCGGGAGAACGGCCCCTCCCTCCCTCTCCACCTCTGAGGACTGCAGCTGGAGAAATTTCCATCTCTGCCACCCTGTCTGTCCATCTGTGGGTGGTTGATGGGAGCCAGTGGGGGACACTTAGTGGCCTCCTGCTGCCCCTCCCCCTCAGTGTCCCCAGGCCTCTGCAGCCAGGGCACAGGGACAGAGGACCTGGGATCTCCAGCCTCCCTGGGGGAGGTGCTGCTCAGCTCCCACCTGGTCCACAGGTGTCCCCTTAGGCCCAGGCCAGGAAGGGCCCTGTCATCCCCAGCCCTTCTACAAGCCGCCCTAAGTATGGCACACGTCACCCACACATTCCAGGGGACAAGTGTCCCTTGGGCTTCAACAGCTGCTGAGACCCCATGTCCTCGTGACTAGAGGCAGTGGGGTACCTCACCCTCTCCTATGGCCCCTGAATCCTTAGCCACAGGGCACAGACCTGGGCATCTCAGAGCCATGCCTGAGTGGGGTCACCAATGTTGCCCTCAGCCAACCTGGATTTGAGTAGCATCTTGAGTAGCACTCTTTTTTTTTTTTTTAATTTATTTTTTCTTGTTTCAGAACTTTTGTTTGTTTGTTTGTTTTTATGGTTGGCTCAGCCTGCCCTGAGGGCAGGGCTGGCGCAGCATATGGTGCTGGGGATCGAACCGTGGTCCCTGCAGCCGCCTAAGCTTTCCTCAGCAGGCGCTTTAGACCACTGAGCCATCCTGCTGGGCCCCTTGGGTGACTGTTTAGGCCAGGGTCTCCTGAGCCTGCTGGCCAAGGGTTTAAGTCACAGAGCTGGGTCCAGCCCAGGCTCCAACCTTGCCAGCTGGCTCTTGGGGCTGGTGACCTCCCCACTGTGGGCTGCACCCTGTAGCCTTACAGTGAGGGTGCCTGAGGGCCCTGGGCACACGGGAAGCACCTGCTCTCTGCTCCCCTACCTTCTACACCCTGTAGCCTTACAGTGAGGGTGCCTGAGGGCGCCGGGCACCCGGGAAGCACCTGCTCCCTGCTCCCCTACCTTCTATTTTGAGCCAGGTCTTGCTAGGTAATCCAAGTTGGTCTCAAACTCAAAATCCTCCTGCCTTAGCCTCTGGGGTGTTGGGGTTATAAGCATGTGCCACCACTCTTGGCTCTGCCTGTCCTATCTTGAGCTGAAATTTAGCCCTGCAGGGAAATGCTATCGGCAGTCCTTGGCCTTGGAGCGAGAGGCTGCCCTGAGCTCTGGGCTCTGTGTCCTGGGCACTGTTCAGGATCTGGGTGCACTGGTCACCCCACACTGGAGGGATAGACTGAGGCTTAGGGGTCTGAGGAGCTCGGGAAAGCTTGGCCACACTACTGAGACGCCACAGAAGCGGCAGCCCAGATTCCACAGCCTCTATAGGCTGCTGGCTGCCCCCCGATGCACAGCTCAGGGACCGGCTGCTCTGGCATTGGGAGCGTGAATGTGCGGACCTCTCAGCTCTGAACCCAGGTCTTCTGCCCATCGCCGAGCGGGAGGGGCCAGGCCTGAGTTCCGCGGGGTGCGACTGGCCCAGTGGATCTGGTGGCTGCACCCCTCCCCTCTTGGGGCTACCCGGCTGGTGCCCACTGCAGCTGCTACGGAGTGACCCGGATCACCTGCTCAGTGGAGGGGAAGCTGTCAAGAGGCTAAGAGCTGGACAGGCCCTGCCTCCAGAGGAGCCGGAACCAGGCTTCGGGAGCCATCTGTGTGGGGCATTTTCCCTCCCTTCCTCAGAGGGGCTATTAGCGGGCTGACAGGTTCGGCATGGAAGACATGGTGTGCTCGGGGCTGCTGGGTGCCTCCCCGTCACGTGGCCCTGCAGCCTGCTGCAGCTCAGATGAGGAGGTGGAGACCCTGGCCACAGACCTCTTAGCACCTCCTAACTGGTGGGGTGCTGAGGAGAACACCAGCAGTGGGGGCCCCCAGCACCCCAAAAGACCTTATCTCATCCTGTAGACTTCAGATGGCTGAGGCAGGATGATCCCAAGCTTAAGCCCAGCCTGGAAAACTCAGCAATTCAGTGAGACCCTATCTCAAAATAAAGGGGTTGGGGGTGGAACCCAGGTTCACCCCCAGGACAGAGGCAAACAGAAACACCCAGACAGCCAGCAACCCCCCTACCCAACCTGAGCGAGCAGCCTGAGTCCTGGGCCCTGCGCCTGTGCACCCACAGGGACCACTTCTTCTGGGCCTCAGTTTCTGTATTTGTAATGAGGGGGAACCCAAAGTCCCAGCTGCCTGCAGCACCCTATGAGTCCATCCAGGTCAGGGTTTGGGGTGGGCCTCCTGGTTCCTCCCTGGGATCTGCATCTGGGTTCCTGTGCCCATGCTACACCTTGGTAGGCCCTACCAGTGCCGCCCTGACTCCTGTTTGGAGACAGCAGTGGGCTGCTCTAGTGGGTAAGTGCGTGCTGGGTGAATTTGGGGCATGGGGCACCTGGGAGCTGCCGCCGCCCATGCTCTGTCCCTGTGATCACAGGTGGCCCCCTGTGTCCCTGCCACATGCAGATCCCTGAGGTCGCAGGCCTGCAGGATCTGTGGGGGCTGGTATGACCCCTCTGGGCACTGTGGTCAGGGGCACTTCCCTCAGCGGCAGCCTGTGACCCAACCAAACCCCTGTGCCTGCAGCTCCTCTCTGAAAGCCAGGGCCACCTGGTGCATCTGGTGAATTCCGTTGGTGATGTCCTGGACGCCCTGCAGAGGGACAGGGGTCTGGGCCGACCTCGCCTCAAAGCTGACCTCCAGAGGGCGCCTTCCAGGGGTGCCCGGCTGCGGGGCTGCTCCGAGGGTGAGTGTCCCGCTGAGCTCCGGTGATGGCCGGGGAGTGGCAGAGCCAGGCCGAGCCTGAGGCTGCAGCCCCTGACCCTGTCCGGGGCGGTGGAGGGGACAGACAAGCGGGAGAGTGGGGGACGTGGTGGGAGGGAGGACATGGGCCTGGGGGCCCCACGCTGACCTGGCTTCCTGCCCCGCCAGGCGCTCGGCCCCGAGACTGCCTGGATGTGCTCCTGAGCGGGCAGCAGGACGACGGCGTCTACTCGGTCTTCCCCGTCCACTACCCTGCCGGCTTCCAGGTCTACTGCGACATGCGCACTGACGGGGGCGGCTGGACGGTGAGTCTCAGCGTGTCTGTCCACACCCATGGGGCCCTCAGGTCCCCAGGGAGCTGAAAACGGACAGGCACATGTCCCGTGGTTTTCCTCAGGTGTTACCCAGAGGACATTTCAATTTCTTCTTTTCAGTGGGGCCTGGGGAGCGGTGCCCACTGCTTGGGAGTCTGAGGCGGGAGGACTGCAAGCTCAGAGACAGCCTGAGTAGTCCAGCAAGCCCCTGTTTCAAGATAAAAAGATAAAAAGGGGGCTGGCGAGATAGCTCAGTGGACTAAGTGACTACGTATCTACTTAGGCAAGCACAGGGACCAGGGTTCAATCCTTGAAAGAAAGAAAGATAAAAGAGCTCAATAGCAAAGCCTCTGCCTAGTATGCACCAGGCCTGGATTCCACCTTAGTACTGAAAAAAATTCTTTCGAGTCTCTCTTTCTTTCTTTCTTTCTTTCTTTCTTTCTTTCTTTCTGTCTGTCTGTCTGTCTTTCTTTCTCTCTCTCTCTCTCTCTCTCTCTCTCTCCCTTTCTTCCTTTCAAGACAGGGTCTTCAGGGTCTTACTATGTAGCCCAGGCTGGCCTCCAACTAGCCATGATCCTCCTGCCTCAGCCTCCCGAGTGTTGAGGTTACGGAACGTGCACCATGTCCAGCTCTTTTGATTGTTTCTGTTTCCAAAGTGGAAAGCTTTCTTGGCCAGCTTGCCCGCAGCTGGAGGAAGCGCCTGCAGCCGTCCTCCCCTGTGATCCTCAGCTTTAACCCTTCAGGGTGCCCAGGCTAAAGGTTTCACTGTGGCGAGGCCCTCACTGCCAGCCCTCGAGTGCTTCTATAAATTCTTAAAATGCATTTCCCTTCCTTCATGCAAGCTGGGTGCTGGGCTTGGTGAGTTGAGACCTTTGTCCTGTTGGTCAGGTGACCTCAAACAGTGAACAGACTATACCGTGTCCCTGGGTACTGCCCTGGAAATGCATGCCCTCCCACACAGGTGGGTGGCTGGGGCCCCATCCAACACGCAGGAGAAAGCAGGCCCTGAAAGGTTCTCAGCTTCGTGCTTAGTTGGGCCCCGGGTACTGGGGAAGCACAGACTCGGGCAGCCCCTCCACAGTCCTGTCAGGGGCTGGAAGTCTGGGAGGCTCCCCGCTGGTTTCCTGGGGGAGGAAGACTTTTCTCTGGCCATACACAGAGTTGAATGCATGACCTTGCACTGAGCTACATCCCAGCACTGTTTGCCTTTTAAAGTTTGAGACGGGTCTTGCAAAGTTGCTCAGGCTGCCTCCTCCTGCCTCAGCCTCTGGAGTGCTGGGTCACAGAGCACTACTGCCAGGGAAGGCGGTGTGCAGCCAAGAGCAGCAGGCCCAGGCAGGGGGCCTCTTTACTTGGTCCAGGAGTCCAGTTGCGTGGGGTGCCCTTGGGGTGCAGTGTCGGCTGGGACTGGGGCACAAGAGGAGAGAGGCTGGAGGTGTGGGGGTCCTGGTCTGTGTACCAGGGTGGGCGCTAGGGAGTGGTGCAGGATGTCAGAGAGAAAAGGTAGGGCGCAAGATGTGTTTCGGGGACCCTGGCCTCCACCCCTAGTGCTGAAGAGATGTGGCCCCCAAAGCCTTCTCAAGAGAGCACAGGTAGAGGGGCAGCTTCAGCTGGACTGGAGGGACCCTGGGCCCAGAGCTGGGGGAGGGTGTGGTCCAGCTGTGCCCCTCAGGCTAGTTACGTGGGGTGTCTGGGCCTCACTGTCCTCCTGCAGCACCTAGTGGCCAAGGGCAGCAGCAGGCAGTGGCTCACAGGACCGGAGGGGAATGCCCTGCAGGGGGACAGGAGGCAGGGCCACCGCACAAAGAACTGGGAAGGACACAGGAAGCCTGTTCCAGTCCCGGGCAGCCTTGCTGTCTCCACAGAAGCCTCCCCTCTGTCCCTGCTCCCTGCCACCCTGGCTAATTCAGGGTCTATATCTGCTCTGCCAGGGCTGCACCTCCAGCAAACCTCAAAAGACAGGAGGAAGAAGGGTCTCCATGAAGACAGCTGCCCACCTCTGTGCCCAGGGCTGACCTCCCCTTGTGGTCTGAGAGCCTATCAATTACCATAGGAGACCACCAGGAGCCCCACCACGGTCACTGAGCTCACCTGCAGCCCCACCTACCAGCTCCCCACCTGAGGACAGGTGGGGGTGTCTGCAGAGCCCAGGGCACAGACATGGGGACTTGAGGCATTCAGAGTAGCCGTGGGCAGCTTCCCATCTCCAGCCGTGGACTCAGGGAGATCAGCCGCCTCTGCTGGAGGAGCTCAGGGTTGGCCGTGTTTGGTGTGTGGACCTTGAGGCTGCTGGATGTCCGGGGAATAGCTTAACACTGGAGGAGACCAGTGATGTAGAGTGTGGGGCGGGGGCTTGGGGGACCTGCAGGTCAGCCTTGAAAGGGGTCAGCGCCCCAGCAGAGGCGGGGAGGGCAGAGCTTCTGTCAGGAGGCTGAGCGAGGCAGACAGCCTTCCCCCAAAGACCCCAGGCAGATGGCCTGCTAACCCTGCTTTATGGCTCCAAGAGCTTTTTTAAATGGCCTGGATCCGTGTCGGGGGTTAAAAGCTCTTTTGTTTTTCTGACCGTGAGAAGACTGAGTGATGGCCTTTGCCTCCACATCCCTGTGTCGGGCAGTGCGTGTGGGGACACTGGCAGGCGCAGAAATCAGAGCTCAGGCCAGGACAGGCGTAACGAACAGGCGCCTGCGGCCTCCGCTGGCTCTTGGCAACGATGGCTTTGGCCTAGGCCTCAGGGCCGTCAGCAGGAGAGGAGGAGGAACAGGTCCCCCTGCACCCCGGCGCTGATGTCTCAGAAGTGCTGGCATGGCCGAGAGACGTTAATATCCATTTGAGCCCCGTCAGAAGCCGTCCTCCCCATCTGTCAGGATCACCTCCCTGCCACCCCGCACCTCTCGGAAGCTCAATTGTTGTTTGGGAGGGCGCTGGCTGCTGCCTCTCGGCTCGCTCGCCACATCCATCCTCATTAGGCCCCGTGTCTGAAGCCCAGCATGGTGGTCCTCCCTGGAGGACAGGGCTGTCCGGGGGCCCCACTGGACTTTCCGGCCCGCTGGTGCTCCATGGTGGCAGTGGCTGTCACCCAGGAGCACTACTGTTTCAAATACCAGGTGCCAATAATATGCTGGGTGCGGGGAGCCCTGGGGACTGGGGCAGACTGCAACTCCAGCCTGGGTGAGAGGGAGAAATCTGATGCCACCCCCAAGTTTAGAGACCCTGGGGTTGGGCTGGGCTGGGCTGGCACTGGGCAGGAAAGGGCAGGGCTGTTTGGGGCCGGGTGGCCCTGTGCCGCTGGCCTAGCCATGGAGAGGGGCTTGTGGCAGGGCCTGCGGAGGAGGAGGCAGGCAGGGTGGGGTGCAAGGGTGAGGTGCTTCCAGGAAGACTGAGTCAGGCGCAGTGAGGTGCAGGGGGGAGGAGGAGGAGGCAAAGGTCTCTTCTTCGTGTGATCACCGACCGTGTTGACAATGTTACCCGGGTCTGCCTGCAGCCACTACAGCAGGAGCCTGGCCTGGAATTGATTTGCTTCCCAGCCACCCGCGCCAGTCCACGGCGCCACCCACTCCCCCTGTACCCGGAGGTACCAGGCTCACACCCCGCTCTGCCTGGCGTCCCCCAGCGCGGGGTCACCCTGTTCAGAAGTGCCTCTAATTGGCTCCACTGCGGAGAGGAACCACCCCCTCCCGCATCCCCACTCCCCACCGGGGCTCTCCAGGCAGCAGGAAAATCCAGTCCTGCTCAGAGAACTTCAAAGGAGCTTGGCAGTTCGGGGAGAGATGAAAGCTCCCAGGGGCTCCCCAGTGTGGGGGACCTCAGGCTCCTGGAGACAACATGCTCCCCCAGCTGGGCTGCAGCCCTGGCCAGGCCTCGCACTGCAAGATTAGTGTGAGGTTGAGGGCCACGGTGTCCCTGCCTACTGCACACAGTGGGTGTAGGGCGTGATGCTCAGAGGCCACTGTGTTAGTAACGACTAAGGTGACCAATAGCCGCACCACGTCCTTCCCTTGGCCCAACTGGGTGCGGAACCTCCCCCCCCGCCCCCGTGCTTGGGGTCCCTCAAACTTTTAATGTGAATGGGATCACGCAGGAGAAGTGCTCAGCCCGCGCCCGCCGCGGCGGCACAGCACTTCATACGTGGCATCTTTGAGTGGTGTTTTGCCAAGAGCCGGCAGGCACTGGCTGCCAAACCGAGAAATGTGGCAGGGCGCCAGCCCTGGGGGTACCACTTCCAGTCAAAAACAAGGAGTGGGCCCCACTTCCTTCTGGGCTCGGCAGCTGGTTCTGAAGGGGAGGATGGGGTGCTGGTTAGGCCTGTGTGTGCCAGTCGGTCCCTGGCTCACGTGCCCCACCTTCCCTGCAATCCTGCAGGGACTCATGGGAGGGACACTGAGGCTCGGAAAGGTCCTGTGCATTCCTTTGCAAGGAATTGCGGCATAGCAGGGCTACTGACTTGGCCCTGGGGTCTCTGTCTCTCTGCCTGCCCATTCAGTGAACACCCGAGTGCCCTGCCCCCTCCCCTGGACCCCCAGGCCACTGCAAGGAACCTGCAGACCGCCTCCAGCCAAGAGCCCCAGATGGATGATTGTCGCAGTTATGGAGTGCTGGGTGCGGGGCCTTGGGGATCTGGGAGGTGAAATCCCTATTTTGCCAATGGGGAAACTGAGGCACTGAGCCTGGGGAGCGAGCAGGGTGGGCTCAGGTGGCCCCGTGTCTGCCCTCCTGGTGCTGTGAGCTAACACTTGGGGGGGGGGGGTGAAATGCTTCCTAGCTGGCATGAAGCGGGACAGGGCACATAGCCTTGGGTGCAGTCTATTTTTTTAATTTTTTTTTTTTTTTTTTGTGGGACTGGGGTTCAAACTCACGACCTTGCACTTGCCAGGCAGGCACTTGTGCCTTGGAGCTATCTCCCCAGCCCCCTTGGGTGCAGTCTAGATAGAACCTGGGACAGAGCCAGGAGGAGG
>PVJA010056259.1:0-10872 GCA_004027025.1 Myocastor coypus
CCCTCCACTGTTCCCCTATCCATGTACCTCCTTTTGCTTGAAGGTTCTCTCCACTCTCCTCATGAGCCTATGTCTTTTTTTTTAAAGAATTTTTTAAATTTTATTTATCATTTTTTTCTTTTTTCAGAACCTTTGTTTGTTTATTCACTCATTTTTATGGCCGGCTCAGCCCGCCCCTGAGGGCAGGGCTGGCACAGCATGTGGTGCTGGGGATCGAACCGCGGTCCCTGAAGCCACCCAAGCTTTCCCAAGCAGGCGCTTTAGACCACTGAGCCATCCCACCAGGCCCGAGCCTATGTCTTTCTTATGTTGCTCTAGACACTAAATCTCAGGCACACACTTTCTCTGCTGCTTCCTACTCTGCTATCTTCCCAGAGTCCCCTCAATCTGCTTTTTTTTTCTTTCCCGGAACCGGAGATTGAACTTAGGTCCTTGTGGTTGCCAGTCAAATGCTTATTGTACTGAGCTATCTCCCCAGCCCCTGCTTTTTTTTGTGTGTGTGGTCTTTTTGAGACAGGGTCTCCCTATGCAGTTCAGGCTGGCCTTGAGCTCACTTTTGTAGTTCAGGCTTTATCTTGAACTTGCACTGATCCTCCTGCCTCAGCCTCCCAAATGCTGGGATTACAGGTGTATGCCACCACGCCTGGCTGCCCTGGTCTCTTTTGATTGTATGTATATATATTTTTATTCTTCTACTTTCAACCTACAAGCTTGCATTTGAAGATTTCATGGTTTAATCCAGTCAATCTTTAAGTTGATATTATTAATGTCAGTATATTAATGATTACGATCCTTATTTTCATTTGTTTTCTGTTTTTTTTTTTTTTTTTTTTTTTTTTTTTTTTTTTTTTTTTTTTTTTTTTTTTTTGGTTCTGGTTTTTGTTTTAACAGGGTCTCAAACCAGGTTTTGTGACACACACCTGTAATCCTAGCATTTGGGAGTCTGAGACAAGAGAATTGCTATAAGTTCGAGGCCACCCTGGTCTACAAAGTGAGTTCAAGGCCAGCCTGAACCACATAGTCAGTCTTTGTCTCAAACACACACACACACACACACACACACACACACAAATAGACGAGGTAGTGATTGTGGAAAACCTGCTTTTGCTGGCATTGGAGTTCCACAACAATATTCCAATATGCTAAGATTCTAGACTAGAGTTTTGCCCCATCAAGGGACCTTCAAAATTGTCTCAGGTTGAAGGTCTGTTTAACTTTGTCTCCCACCACATTACAGGAAGGTGCTTTCTGTAAAATTTCCTTATTTACCTAAAGACTAGACGCCCCGAAGCTAACACAGCTGCTTTTACTTTCCACTCTGAAATCTTGTCCATTGCAAAAGAGAAGAATGAGGAACGTAACCACATCTGGATAGACTTGATGACAAAATAATGACTATCCCTCAGGTCACTCAAATTCCAGAAAGAATTCTTTCACAAGCTAATATGTGAACCCAGGATTATTCCTTTCCCCTAATCATCACTTCCAACTCTCGCAAATTATCTCCATTCCCCCTCCTCACCTCCTATGTAGAAAAGGAGTGTAAGGTTTTGAATCATGTCGTGAGCTAATGCTAATTACACAATGCCATTGCCTCTGTGCAAGGAAAAACAAAACTGAAACAAAGCTTTTGTAAATAAAGAAGGCTTGGCATGAGGGGAGAATGGTAAAAGACGAAGCAAGATATACTCTGACGGAAACTTTTTAAAGTCAACACAGCCTTGGGGCCCGGCAGGATGGCTCAGTGGTCTAAAGCGCCTGCTTAGGAAAGCTTAGGCAGCTGCAGGGACCGCGGTTCGATCCCCAGCACCACATGCTGCTCCAGCCCTGCCGTCAGGGCAGGCTGTGCCGGCCATAAAAATAAATCAATAAACAAACAAAAGTTCTGAAACAAGAAAAATAAATAAATAAAAAATAAAAAAATAAAGTTAGCACAGCCTGTAGTCTGACGCCATGTTAGGACCAAGTACGACCGTGCAGCCCGCTGTGCAGCTCCGCTGCTAGACTCAGTGGCCCTGCTGGACTGCGCACGCGCAGCTGCAATCCTGAGTTCGCTGGACCCCAGCTGCCTGCCTGCCCCCGCCTCACAGCCTGTACTTTCTGGCCCCCACACATACTTTATTTGCTAACTTGTTACAAGGGCTTGCTGCTCAGCAACAAGAAACAACTGATGCTGCCCAAGAAATTCACCCTGTGTTTAAGCTTTTATATCCTCTGCTTGCAAAGCCTCTGTAAACTAAGCTCAAAGGCAGGTCTGGGCTGACGTTTTGGGAGTGACGACCCATCATCCTGGCAGCATAATAAAGCTGTCTGCCCTCCAACTCCTTGGTGCAGAGCATCTTCCATTAGGTTTGCTACTGGTTCCGTAACAATATCGTGCACAGGAACAAATTCCTTATGATGAATGTAATCTTCATGTACACCTAAAATGGACCAATGAAAGGGCTAGCCAGATAGATCAGCAGATTAAAGTGCCTGCTTAGGTAGACTCAGGGGTCGAGGGTTCGGGTCACCCAGGCCTGCTGTGCCAGCCCCGCCCCTGGGGCAGTGAGGTGGCGATTGAGAGTGGGCCCGGTGGTGTGTCCCTGTAATCCTAGCTCTTGGGAGGCTATAAACAGGTGAATCACTGCAAGTTCCATCTAGGTAGTGAGACCCTGTACTAAATACATTTTTAATGTACCAATAAAGATAAGGAGAACTATATCGGAGCATGAATTATCCAAGAACCAACTAACGGAAACACTGAGTGATCAAGACTGGGCCACGAGCAGAGTTCAGCGTCAGCCGGATGCGTCTCTCCAAGGGAAGCAGGAGACAAACAGGATCCCAAAGAAAGCCACTCAGACACCTGAAATCACTGTGAAGCAAGGTGACAGAAGCAGAGTGGTGACCATGGGAAAGGAGAGACAACGGAGTTCTGACAAACTTTTCAGGTCTATTATGCTTCCTGACGTTACATTATGGATGCACTTGTACATAGCCAGGGTCACGACCATCAGTTTCCTCAGGCAGCTGAGCTATTCAATTAAGCCTTGGCTGTCCAGTTTCATTCAGGAGATGGTTTTCTCTCTCAAAAGAACTTGATGAACAGCCAGGAAAATGGCTCAGAGGCACAGAGCCTGCCTGGCAAGCACAAGGTCCTGACTTCGATTTTGGGTTCAAAAAAAAAAAGAACTTGAAGTGGAAAAATCTAGAGAAATATCCTTGAAAGATACTTTAAGGAAAACAGAAGCTTACAACATGATCTGGCTATAATGGCAAGAGAAAATCAAGAAATCTCTTAGAACTGGGGGCAACAGTGCAAGCAGAAGATAGTGCAAAGCAGAGGTCATAATTATGTAACTGAGGTAGCCCATCAGGAAAGCTTAATGACTACTAAGGAACACATACATCAAGACCTGTTAGGTGGGGGCCTGGCAGGATGGCTCAGTGGTCTAAAGCACCTGTAGGTGGCTGCAGGGACCGCGGTTCGATCCCCAGCACCACATGCTGCGCCAGCCCTGCCCTCAGGGCAGGCTGAGCCATCCATAAAAGAAAAAAGACCTGTTAGGTGGATTTCAGTAGCTCCAGAACTGCACTGAAGACTGAGTGCTCAAAGCCCCTCGAGCTCAAAGGGAAAGAAGCTCAGCTTCACTGGAACTTCTTCCTACTGACGCAGAGAGAAGACGTGTTCAAGAAAGAGCACATCAAGGGCAAAAGCCACGGCTAGGTTAGCAGAGCCGAGACATCAAGAAGATGAGAAAGTCAGAATTAAATGACCTTTCTTCTCTTCAAGAACTTTGTTAAGCTTGATTGAGCCAAAGGGGTCATGACCCAACAGCTGAGCTCTAAAACCCTTGAGTTGGAAGGACTCTGGTAGAATGTGAAAATGCAAAATTGGAATCTGAACTCTGAGAGGTAGATAAAAACCTTGAATCATTTTTGGTTGCAAATAGAAAGAATTTCAGCCAGGCATAGTGGCTCATGCCTGTAATCCCAGCACTTGGGAGGCTGAGGCAAGAGAATCGATGCGAGTTCGAGACCAGTCTGGGCTACAAAAGTGAGCTCAAGGCCAGCCTGAACTGCATAGCAAGACCCTATCTCAAAAGATGAGAGAGAGAGAGAATTTCATTCTCATAGAAACTCCCACAAGGACTGGGAAGATAGCTCAACATTCCTGAGTTTGATCCCCAGTACCAAAATTAAAATAAACGCCCACAAGGATACAAAAATTCAGCTATTTTAGAAGGTAATCCTTTCAGAAAGCAACTTAAGAGTGAAAACTGCAGGGGATGGTGAGATAGCCTAGCAATCTAAAGGACCCAGGTTCGATCTCCAACACCACATGCTGCACCAGCCCCACCCCCAGGGCAGGCTGAGCTGGCCGTAATACAAAACAAATAAAGTTGGGGTTTTTTGTTTGTTTGTTTGTCTTTTTAAAGTCAAAGCTGGGAAAGCACCACACTTGGAACTAAAGTAGCACAGTTAGTCTGTTACTCTAAAAAGGCAAATTATGATAGTGACATTGCTTGACAAAGCAATCCAAGACATGCACCAACATGGTCTGTGCACACCGCCCGTCCATTCTACTCTGCAGTCTCTCACATTCTGCAGAACAGGAAGAATGATGGTTTCCCATGTGCTCCTGTATGTATTTAAATTTTTATCCTGTTGTTGCTGTTAGTAGAATTAAACTCAGGACCTGGTTCATGCCAGGCAGGCATTTGTACCACTTAGCTATACCCCCAGCCATGGGTTTTTAAAATAACACAACAGTTTTGAACTATTTGAAATAGTCATTCCTAAGAATAACAGGCATGAATAATCAAAAAAAAAAAAAAAAAAAGACAAACCAAACAAGGGCTGAGCGTGTAGCTCAGTTATTGTGTACGTTGCAGGAAGCCCTGAATTCCAAAGCTCCAACCCCAGCCCTGAAGGAAAATGAAAGTCAAATGAAACATTAAAAACTGGAAAGAAGCTGGCTGTGCTAGTGCACACCTGGAATCCCAGCACTTGTGAGGCTGAGAGACAGGAGAACTGTCAGGAGTTCAAGGCAAGTCTGCACTACCAAGACAGACTTTACCTCAAAACTACCAAAACTAAAACCTAAAAAATGAAGAGGAAAAGAAGTTTATTACATCTACTCATGGTATTACTCTTTCTCTTTTTATTCCTGACTAATATTTTGCAATTGTTTCTCTTTGGTACTGGGCATTGGTTAATCTCAGTAGAGGAATTGCCCTGAGCTACACAGTCTCACCATTCATGAAATTGTTCAGGCTGGACTTGAGCTTACAGTGCTTCTGAGTCAACCCCCAAGAGTGCTGGCATTACCAGCATGTGCCGCCGTGCCTGGCTTAGATGTCTTCTTTATCTTTTCTCAGTTTTCAAGAATCTCCTAAAAAAAAAAAAAAAAAAAAAAAAAAAAAAAGAGGGCCCGGCAGCATGGCTCAATGGTCTAAAGTGCCTGCTTGGGAAAGCTTGGGCGGCTTCAGGGACCGCGGTTGGATCCCTGGCACCACATGCTGCACCAGCCCTGCCCTCGGGGCAGGCTGAGCCTGCCAGCCATAAAAATGAGTGAATAAACAAACAAAGGTTCTGAAACAAGAAAAATAAATAAATAAAATAAAAAATTCTTAAAAAAAGAAGAATTTCCTCAAAAAAGCAATTCCCGTTAGCTATTCTTTAGAATACATCGGCCAGTGACAAATACTCTTAATTTTCCTTTATCTGAAAACCTCTTGCTATTGGTATTCCCCCTTTTTCCCTAGAGAATAGTTCATTTGCATATGGAATTCTGAGCTAATTTTTCTTTTTCTTTCTCTTTTTTTTTTTTTTTGGAGTGGAGACTGGGTCTCACTATGAAGTTCAGGCTAGCCTTGAAATCATCATAGTAGCTAAGCTGGCCTGGAACTCATGGTAGTCCTCCTGCCTCAGCCTCCCAAATTGCTGGGATTACATAATCGCTCTTGTCTCTTACCACTTGAGAAACATTATGATACTTTTTCATGGCCTACATGGTTTCTGATGCAAGGTAAATGGCTATTTGAACTGTTTTCCTGTTAGTAATGTGTCTTGTCCATCTTGTTGATTTTAAGACTTTGTCTTTGAAAAAGTTTAGCATATGACACAGCACAAGTTTCTTGGTGTTTACCTTGTTTGAAGTTTCCTACAGCTTTTTGAATCTGTAGGTTTGTACTCTTGGCCAAGGCAGGAAAATCGAACTGGGTGTAGTGGCACACACTTGGAACCCAAGCTACTTGGCAGATTCAAGTGGGAGGACCAAAAGTTTAAGGCCAGCCTGGACAACTCACCAAGATCTTGCCTCAAAACATTTTTTTTAAAGAATCGGGATATAGCTCAGCATTCTCTGGGTTCAATCCCCAGCACCAAAGAAAAACATTTTTTTCTAAATGGCAAAATATTTTTAAGTCCTATCTTCCTTCTCTCTTGATTCCAAAAATACGAACGTTAATCTTTTCTCTCTCCTTTTTCCTTTTATGTGCTCAAGCTCGAATCCAAGGCATTGCACACTAGATCGTTAGGTCTTTCATTATATTTAAACAATGTTCCAGAGACTATGACCCTCTTGCCTCAGGCCCACGTGTAGCTGAGATCACAGCCATGAACCGCTGAACCTGGCCTTTTTCTTATAAAATTAGAATATTTGGTTTTTGTTGTTGAATTGCAAATCTTTTATACATGCTAGATACAAATCTCTCTTTCTCTCACGTTTTTTTTTTTTTTTTTTCTTTTTTGTCTTTTTGAGACAGGGTCTCACTATGCAGGAGTTGCGGCTGCCTTTGAGCTCACTTTGGTAGCCCAGGCTGGTCTCAAACTCTCACCAGTCCTCCTGCCTCAGCCTCCCAACTGTAGGCATTATAGGCATGCGCTACCACACCCAGCTTTGGATGCAAATCTCTTAATAGAGACATGACTTGCAAATGGTTTCTCACATTCTACATGGTTCTTTCACCTGTCCACCACCAGGGTGCTGGTGACCAAGCCCAGGGCCTCGACGTGTGCTAGGCAACTGCTCCACGAAGGAGCAGCACCACCCCCACATCATTTTCTTGATCGTGTTGCTTTGATGCATAATTTTTAATTTTGATGAAGCCCATTTATCTATCTTTCCCTTTTGTCACTTGGTGTGACAGTTTGTCATTTGGTATGATAGTTAAGTAACCACTGACAACTCCAAGTTCATGAAAGACTTATCGGTGCTTCCTTGCATTATGTATATATACATTGTTTGTTTGTTTATTTTGAGACAAGGTCTTGCTGTGTAGTCCAGGCTGACCTTGAACTCATGGCAGTCTTCTTGTCCCAGCCACCTGACACCCAGCAAAGCAATTATTTTTATAATATATTTAGGTCCAAGATCATTTTCTATCTTTCTGTTTCTTTTCTTTCTTTTCTTTTTTTAAAGACAGAATCTTGCTTTTAGTTGAGGTTAGCTTTGAACTCATTATATAGGGCTGGTCTCAGACTCTTGGGCAGGGAATATAGCTCAGCCTGCCTGGCAAGCATAAGGTCCTGAGTTTGATTCCAGTACCCTCATCTCTATCCCACTGACACCCCACCCCTACACACACACACACACACACACACACACACACACACACACACACACACACAAATCTATATTCATCAAATTCTTAATGATTCTCCTGCCTCACCCTCCCACAGCACTGGGATTACAGGCATGGATCACCACACTGTGCTCCTGCAGCCAGTTTTATATAGTGAGATGTAGGGGTGCAAATTAATTCTTTTGCAGGAGGATGTCTAGTTGCTGTAGCAGCACTTACTGAAAACATTGTTTTTCCCTACTAAACTCCCTGACAGTCTTCAAACATCAGTTCTGGGTAAGGGTTGGGGGTGTGGCTCAGAGGTGGAGCACCTGCCTGCCATGCTTGAGGGCCTGGCTCCCACCTCCAAAACCTGAAAGACAGACAGACAGACAGGCAGACAGATGGACAGACAGATGGATGGACAGATGGACGAGTGGAAAGGTTTTAATTGACTATAAGGGCCAATGTCATTTCATTGGTTTTCATTTGTATCTCTGCTTGCGCCCTACTGCCTTGGTTACTATAGTACAGTCGTAATAAGCACTGATGTCAAAAAGTGGGGCTTCTGGGTTGCTCAGTGCTAGTTCACCTGCCCAGCATGTACAAGGTATGGATGTAATCTACACTACGGTACTGAAAATAAAGCAGGCCAGACAGTTTGGTTGTTTTTTAAAGACTGGTTTCAGCTGGGCACAGCAGTGCATGTCTACAATCCCAGCGACTCAGGAGGCTGACACAAGAAGATTGTGAGTTTACTGACAGTTGGGGCAACTTAGTGACATAGCAAGACTTGGGCTCAATTTTTTTAAAAGATGTAGAAAGGAATGATGTGTACTCCTCAGTACCTTCACTACCAAAACAAATCAATCAAACAAGCGACAAAGCACCAGTTCAAGTAAACAAAGGGGCAGTGAGATAGTTCAGCAGTGTAAAGCACCTGCTTATGCAAGCTTAGGCAACCATAGGAACCGTGGTTCAATCCCTGGCACCATATGCTGTACCAGCCCCACCTCAGGGCAGGCTGAGCCGACCATAATGAGAGAGAGAGAGAGAGAGAGAGAGAGAGAGAGAGAGAGAGAGAGAAGGGGAGGGAAGGGAAGGGAAGGGAAGGGAAGGGAAGGGAAGGGAAGGGAAGGGAAGGGAAGGGAAGAGAAGGGAAGGGAAGAGAAGAGAACCCAGAAAAGTGCGTGTTCAGCTGTGTGATCTGTGGACAAGATAAGGACTCTACAGCGGTGTGAGCCCCACAGGCCTGACCTAGTGGCTTGGGTATGATTTGTCCCCAAGGGGTATTGCCAGTTGCCCGGATGATTTACAGGTGAGCTGTGGTGAAGAAATTAGGTTCTGGGGCTCTCACTGTTACAAACAACTAAGGCCCATTTCCACCACTCCAGTGGCTTAGGTTTCTTGGGCCTAGCTTTGCCACTAGGAGACGGCATTATTACAGGGCAAGAGCATCCTACATGCCCAGCCCTTTCCATGCAAACCCTGTACTGCTCTCCTAGCTGTTTTCATCACCCAATGCCATCTACCACCTTATGAGCCAGGCCAAGACTCCTGCCAGGTGCGGCTGCCACCGCTTGCACTTTGTGTCTCCACACATAGGGCCCAAATAAGCCTGTTTGCCTCACAAGTAGCTGGCCTCATGTGCTTTGTGACAGCAGAACAGGGACAGTGGCAGCAGCATGTCAAAGGAGAGGCATAGATACTTCAGGCTGTGTGTACAAGCAATAAGCAGCCACGTTGCCTAGAGGGAATTTAAAGACTAAAACTCATTTCCTTTGTCTTTGCACCTTGAACTGGTGAGTCTAAATAATGTTAGTGATAAAATAGAGCTTCCAAATAAAATCCCTTAGCAGCCCGAGGCAGCCCTGCCAATAGAATACAAGCACATACGTTATTTCAAGTGGCCCACTGACGGTTATTATAACTGTCCTACTAACCTGTTTTGAAACTGTTTCATTGCTGTTTTATCCTTTTTCCTCATTAAAATTAATAAAAATTTTTAAAAAATCAAATTTCCCACTAGCCACATTTTTAAAAAATAGGCACTGTTAATTTTAATAATACATCATCCTTTTAACCCAGAATACTAGACACTATCAAAAGGAACAATCTTAATGAAATAACTTACAGATCTTTTCCATGCAAAATGTTTGAAAGACAGTGTGTATTTGCTATTTGCAGCGCATCTAGGTTTAGCTACGTTTCCAGTGCTGGGTACCCACGTGTGGCTCTCGGCCACCTCAGCGCTCGGAGCATATTTAAGATGCAAGCAAAAGCTGTGGTTATGCTTGGCTTGTAATAATACGTTAAGAGCTTCAACTTAGCACGATGTTATTACTTATCCTTTAATAACGCATGAAAGGCAGTCTGGAGAACTCATCGTGCCTCTGGCCCTCTCCGGTGTGAGGACGCAGGCCCATGAGTTTGCAGATCATGCTTGTAATGACTAGAGCTGGCGTAGGCACAGTTTTTGTCTCTAATTGCTGTGGTACAGCACATTCCTGACATTAAACAGTAGATTAAAAATGAACAATAATAGGTGGCTATTGCAAACTCAGAGAAACAAAACTCAAGATGGTTCAGTCCTTGCTGGGTTACCATTGGAGTTTGCTTTGGTTTTTAAATTTCAAAACAGGGAAGCAAAATACAATTTGTAATTTCATTTTTATTTTGGATTAGGGATTGAACCTGGAAGCTTCATTATGACCTACACCCCCAGCCAGCCCTTGAAATGTTTTATAAAATTTTTGACAGTCTCACTCCATTGCCCAGCCTGGAATCAGACTTGCAATCCTATTGCCACAGGCACCCAGAATGCTGCGGTTATAGGTATGAGTCACAAAACCAGCTTTACATTCAATATTTTTGTTGTCACATGAAAATATATGAAAAGTTTTAGTGTATTTAAATAATACTGTTGGGGCCCGGCAGGATGGCTCAGTGGTCTAAAGCGCATGCTTGGGAAAACTTGGGCAAGCTTAGGCGGCTTTAGGGACCGCGGTTCGATCCCCGGTGTCACATGCTGTGCCAGCCCTGCCCTCAGGGCAGGCTGAGCTGGCCATAAAAATGAGTGAATAAACAACAACAACAACAACAACAAATAAATAAATAAATAAATAATACTGTTGTCTTAGTCCATTTGGGCTATTATAACAAAATACCATCAACTGAGTGGTTTATAAACAACAGAAGTCATTTCCCATGCTTCTGGAAGCTGAAAAGCCCAAGACGCAAGGTGCCAGCAGATTGCATGTGTGATGAGGCCTATTCGAGGATGGCACCTTCTTGCAATGTCCTCAGACAGTGGAAGGGACAA
>PVJA010056260.1:0-10873 GCA_004027025.1 Myocastor coypus
CCTCCCAGGGCAGGCGGCCTCTTCAAGGTGTTTCTTCTTCAGCCAGTTGGTCATTCTGCTTATCTATTGCTGCCCAATAAACCGCCCCCAGATGAGAGGCTGGAAGCATCACCAATCGTTCAGTTTGTTCTCAAACCTGCTTTTATTTGCTTCCAGCCTGGGCCCAGCTGAGGAGCCCAGTTGCTGTCTGCTTTACGAGGCTTCCCCTGCAGAGGCATAAAGGACAGGGGCGCTGGGTGGTCGGGCTGAGGCTCGTTCACTCAAAAGTCCCGTGTGGCCGGGCGTGGTGGCGCACGCCTGTAATCCCAGCACTCAGGAGGCTGAGGCAGGAGGATCGGTGCGAGTTCGAGACCAGCCTGGGCTACAAAAGTGAGCTCAGGGCCAGCCTGAACTGCACAGTGAGACCCTGTCTCAAAAAGACAAAAAAATAAAAAATAAAATAAAAAAGTCCCGTGTGGATACCAGCTGTCCTCTGGGGCCTGGGCTGAGGTGATGTGCATGTGGCTTTCCTGCTGCCTCTCCGCATGGAGGCAGGCAGGGTGGTAAGGGGGGGTGTCACGAGGGGACAAGATTGATGCATGAGGCACTTTTACCAAGCAGCCTCCAAAGCCACACAGTTACAGTTCTGGTGGATTCTACTAGAGGAGACAGTCGTTAACCGAATCATGATCAAGGAGAGCAGGTGTAGATGCCACCACTGAGGTGTCACTGTCATTGGTTTATTATCACATGGCAAGAAGCCCTGAGCAGGTGACGAGGTGGAGGCTATCTTAGGCTGCTTGGGCTGTGATAGCAACGTGTCAATCTGAATGGCATTTGTTTCCGACATTTCTGGAGACTGAAGTCCAAGGTCAGTGCCTCGGCAGGGCTAGACTGCTGCTTTCTCCTTGTGTCCTGTGTCTTCGTGCAACCTTTCTCTATGTGTGCATATCCCGGGTGTCTGTCTTTTCTTGTACAGACTCCAATCCTACAGGGAGACTCCCTCATGATCTTGTTCACCTTAATGACCTCAGTATAGGCTCCATTTCCAACGGAGAATTGGGAATTCAGGCTGCAACACCCAAGGAGGACCTGAGGGGTGCAGTTCAGTTCATACCAAGAGCCATCTTTGGAAAATGCCACCTGCCACAAGCCTCTAGCTACCTCCTTGCTTTGAGCGTTTCCAAGTGCAATCACCCTCAGAGAGTGCCAGACAGGTTGGCGTACAGTGCTGAGGTGGCCCTGCAGGGGAAGTCCGCAAGCTGTTAGTCTGCATGCAGATGGCTTTCCGTTTGGGAGCAAGGCTACGTGCTGGGCTTGGGACAGGAAACATTTGAGGACCAGATGCAGTCTTCACTCCCAAAGCCACTGTGTAAAGGGTAAAGGCAAAGAGAGCTACTCTGGGGGCCCCTGAGGTGGTTTCCTATTGTGTCTCCTGGCTAAGGTGTTGTGACATTTCCCAGAATGGTCTTCCTTTTCTGGTTGTTCAGAAGAGAAATTGGCATGCAGTTTGGAGGGTGGAGGAGAAACAGCTCTCTCTCCTCTTTGGTCACTGTAGTCAGAAGCAGTGAAAAACAGAAGGTGCCAGAAGGTCCCAGCTCACTTAGATTCATCCTGTCCTATCTGGATTGCAGGCACCATGGGCCACCTCCATATTGCCAGCTGCAGCCCCCTTGCCCCACCCTGATGGTCTCTCTTTTGGCCTTGAGAGAGTCAGTAGTGACTTTTCTTAGGGCCACAAACAAACCCTCAGACCCTTCCAGAATCAAGCAAGGATTTACACCCATATAAAGCCCCTCCTCCCTAACACTCACAATCCACTCCTCTACTTGAGCCTGGACTGGCTCAGTCCACTCCTCTGGTCTGCTCAGGCTCTCTAAGGAAATGCTTAGCTAAGCAGTGAGCATTACTCATAACACACATCCGGGTCAGCCTGCTCTCATGACCCTCACCTATGAAGAATATGGTTGCCTTTTCCTCAAGGGATGCTGAGAAGACCAGGGTACAAGAACCACACCCACACACCTGTTCCCTCAGTGGGTTCTGTCCTACAAGACTGTGAGCTACAGTCCTTACTACCCTGAGGCCTGGCCCAATCCTTAGCCTAGGACAACACACACTCTCTTACGTCTGAGTAACAATATATGAAGGTCAATAGCTTCAGAATTATAGGAGGAAGAGAAATGAGATGGTCCTTCTGGGTGTGGTGGTGCACACCTCTAGACTGGCACTCAGGAGGGGAAGCTAAGATGGGAGAATCCCAAGCTGGAACCCAGGGTGGGAGATTTAGCAATTGAGTGAGGCCTTGTCTCAAAATTTACAATAAATAAAAGGAAGAAAGGGCTGGTGACACATCTCAATGAGAAGGCCTTCAGTTCAATTCCTAGCACTGTCAAAAATAAAATAAAATAAACCCAAAAATTGTAGTTCAGGAGTCAACAGCAGGATTATTTGTCATTGTACTTTAATCAGGGTTGGGCATGAACCCCCAAAATATTTGTGTGATGGAGGGGGAGGAAGCCAGCGGGGGGAAGGGTTTCTGGCTGTGAGGATCAAAGGTCTACGAGCCTGAGCTACTGCAGGAGCCGATGCCAGGAGGGGCTGGGAGGTGGGAGCCAAGGTGGGTCTCTCTTCCTGTGAGGTCCCCAGGGGGCCTTCTTCTCTGGGAACCTCCTCCTTCTAGGCCTTATTTCCTGACAGTATTCTCTTCCTCAGGCTGTGAGAACGCTTGGAAGACAAGACAATCCAAAGAGGACACCGCAGACATCCGAGGCTCTACAGCCTACTCCACCAAGGGACAGGTCTTTGGTACTTTGGTACTTCAACCACAGCACCAGAACATTCTCTCAGGATTAAAAGAAAGTCAATTCACCCACCACAAAAAGCCTGGAACAAGCTGGGGGTGGTGATACATGCCTGCAAACCCACCACTCTGGAAGCAGAGGCAGGATGATGGCAAGTTCAAGTGCAGCCTGGGCAAGTGAGTGACTTAAAATAAGAAATGAGGGGCTGGGGAGATAGCTCAGTAGAATCAACACTTGCCTGGCAAGCACAAGGGCTTGAGTTCAATCCCCAGCTCGGCAAAATAAAATAAAAGCATTCACTAAAATAAGAAATGAAAAAAGCAGGAGGATGTAGCTCAGGTCAAGAGCCCTAGGTTCAATATCCTCTGGCCTTCAAGAAATCTGTTGAATATAGACTCATACGGTAGATAATACATTGTGTCAACTTGAGGAAGCTTGGCTGGATGGGTTTGGCTGATTCTGGGCTGTGGGGGCCCCATCCTGCAGGCCTGCCCAGGGACATGATTGGTCCCACCCTAGGGTGTGATTGGTTCCATCCTAGGGCCAGCCAGGCCCCCCCGGAGTGACTCAGCACAAAAAGTGTATAAAAAGGAGTTGAGGACGACTTTGGGTGGCACTGTCTCACCCCGCTTCCTTGGAGAAGTCCTGGCCTTTGGAGGGGCTTGATCTTCTCAGCCATGCCACTTCGGAGGCGCTCCAATCTTCACACTGGTGCCGGGCGCAGAATTTGGAAGAGAGAGGCTTGATGTATGCCATAGCTGCTGCTCCTCCTCTGCTCTTCATTGTTTTCTACCACGGAGAACTGCTATTGTTTGTCCTGGAGCCAGTGGAGTAGGAACCGAAACGTCTACAAACTGTGAGGTAAATAAACCTTTCCTTCCTTCATTTTGAGTGTTGAGTATTTGTCCCAGAAATGAGTAAAAAGTAACCAAGACAACTCTCAAGCCTAAATGCAAAAGGATTCTCGCACCCTCTCTACTCCTCATATCAACTAAGCTCCCCTTATCCACCCGTTGCATATTTGTAGATTCAACCAACCTCAGATCAAAAATATATGAGACAGGTATGGTGGAACACACCTGCAATCCCAGTCCTTGGGAGGCTGAGACAGGAGGATTGAAGTGGGTTGCAGACCAGCTCAGGCTACATCCAGAGACACCCCCCCCCACCAAAAAAAATCTGAGGGAAAAAAATCAAATCTGTACTGAATATATATGAACTTTGCTATTATTCCTAAATAACACTATATCACAATTCTTTCCATAGCATTCATATTATACTAAGTATGCTAAAATGCTTAGAGAGGATTATGAGTACAGTACACAGGAGAGCATGTGTGCAAATTTTTTTTTTGTTTTTTTGAGACAGGGTCTCATTGTATAGTTCAGGCTGGCCTTGAGCTCAGTTTTGTAGCCCAGGCTGGTCTCGAACTCGCACCGATCCTCCTGCCTCAGCCTCCCGAGTGCTGGGATTACAGGCATGAGCCACCACGCCCGGTTTATGTGTGCAGATTTGATGCTGTTTTTTAGAAGAGACTTGAACGTCTGGATAGATTTGGACACATGTGAGTGGTCCTGATACCAAGCCCCACAAATATTGAGAGAGCGCTATACTTATTTTAAAGTTACGTTTGTTGTACTCATCTTTTCTTCTAGATCATTAAACCATACGTTTATCCAATGTTAATAGAAATCAGAGGCTGGGGAGATAGCTCCGGGGCATAAGTGCCTGCCTGGTAAGTGCAAGGTCGTGAGTTTGAACCCTGGTCCCGCAAAAAAAAAAAAAAGTAGAAATCAAAGTTGGGCACTGTGGTGCACGCCTGTAATCCCAGCATTTGGGAGGATGAGGTAGGAGGATTATTGCAAATTCAAAGCCAGCCTGAGCTACAAAGTGAGCTCAAGGCCAAACTAGACTATGTGTCAAGGCCTTGCCTTAAAAAAAAAAAAAAAAATTCCAATCTACATTTCAGATTATGCGTTTGTGGATTTGGAAAGGTTTTTAAAGTACACCACTTATGAGAGTTGCGGTGATTGGACTTGTGACACACAGTGTGGCTCAAAAATTAAACTGTGGGTGCTGCTTATTTTCTTTCTGGCCTGTGCCACATACCCAATATTGCTTTACTCTGTGGCTGCAGCACAGGAGCCAAGGGACGCTCCCTGTCACACTCCTTTTGTGATGAGTGCCTTGGGTGTGCTGGGCAAGAGCCCTGAACTACATCCCTAGCCTGACTTTTTTTTTTTTTTTTTTTTTTTTTTTTTTTTTTGTGTGTGTGTGTGTGTATGTATGTGTTTGAGACAGGGTCTCACTATGTAGTTCAGGCTGGTGTTGAACTCACTGTGTAGCTCAGACTGGCTTTGAATCTGTGATGATCTTCCTGCCTTGGCCTCCTGACTGCTGGCATCACAGGTATTCACTACCATGCCTTGCTCACTTACCTTTAAAAGTTTGAAACAGAATTTGGTTAAATTGTCCAGGCTGATCTTGAACTGATGCTCAAGATCCAACTGATGCTCCTGCCTCAGCCTCCCAAGTAGCTGGAAATTCAAGTAAGTATCATTGAATTTTTGCTCATTTTTCTTCCTCTTCCTTTGCCTCTCCTCCTCCTTGTTCCCCTCCGCTTTCTCTTTCTCTTTTTCTTTCTCCTCCTCCTCCTTCTCCTTCTCCTTCTCCTCCTTCTCCTTCTTCTGTGCTTGGGATGAACCCAAAGCCTTTGCAATGAGCTATACTTTCAGCCTTTTTGTTTTCTTAATTTGAGAAAAGGTCTTGGTGAGTCACTAAATCACTTCAGCTTCCCAAAGTTCTGGACTCACGCATGTGTGCTACCACACCCAACTTCTCTGGCCCATCCTGTGATGACTAGACCTGGACATTATAATCTGCAAAACACTCAACATGAGACTTGTAATAGCCACTTGTTAAAAATGAAGTATCAGGGCTGAGGAGATAGCTCAGTAGAATAAGCACTTACCTGGCAAGCTCAAGGGCCTGAGTTCAGTCCCCAGTTTCACACACACACACACACACACACACACAGTAAAGTGTCATGCAAAGGGGTGCTTTCCATATCTTTTCCGTGTTCTATGACTGTCAAAGAATTCGCTTGGGATTCGTTGTGATTCTTTGTGGGCCACACTGCAAGCTCAGCACTGCTATATGACCTGAATAAGGGAGCAGGAGTGATCTGCCCAGTCTTACTGGTGATTGTAACAGTCCGTTACTGCTGCAGTAATACTGTATAACAAGTATGTAAAACCCAGAAGCTCACAGCTGTAGGCATTTTTCTTCTTTGTGGTCCTAAAGGGCTGTGAGGTCTTGTTATGGAATTCATGCTGGCCTTGAACTCACTATGTAGCCTAGGCTGGCCTGGAACTCATGGTGATCCTCCTGCCTCAGTGTCCTGAGTCCTGGGATCATAGGCGTACATCACCACACCCAGTAGTATTGATATTATTTTGCTGGAGCTGCTATAATAAAGTTTCACAGACTGGAGTGGCCAAAACTACAGAAATTTGTTGTCTGATTGTTTTGGAGGCCAGAAGTCCGATACCAACCTGTCCACAGGATGGCCTCTTTTTAAATTTTGTTAAGTAATTTTTATATTTACACATTTGTTTCTTTGTTGATTTTTTTTGAGGTACTGGAGATTGAACTCAGGACCTCACACATGCTAGGCATGTGAACACCTGTGCCTCGGATCTATCTCCCCAGCCCCTGGGCCTTTGTTTTGAGACAAAAATTTCCCTATGTTGCCCATGCTCCTCTCAAATTCATGGGCTCAAGTGATCCTCCTGCCTTGGTCTCCCACGTGGCTGGGATGACAGGGTTGCTGGTTCCTTTTCAGAGCTGTAGGAGATGGGTCGACCATCTTACCCTTATAGCTCCTTAGTATTTTTTCCCTCTGTGCATGTGTGCATCCAAACGTCCCCTTCCTAGGACAACAGCAGAAATATGGGATTAAGGCCCACCTGAGGGACTTTATTCCAACGTTTTTAGCTCTTCAAAGGCCCTGCCTCCACATTAGGTGAGCTCAGAGGTGCCGGGGCTTTGGGTGTACACTTGTCACCCAATTTAGGCGGAGGAATTTGGCTCTTGCATTGTGGTCTCGCCTACCCCCAGTGCGACCCTGCCTTGCCGCCTTCAGGCCAGAGAGACTTCTTGGCCTCGCTGTTTGCTCCGAGGGTCGAGGACAGTGACTAGTGCCTTCATTTAAGCATCCAGCAGAGGCCAGAGCTGCAGACCCTGAGGCCCTCTGCAGTCCACGAGGAGGTGGCCTTGAAGCTATGGCTATGTCACCCCCCCACCAGCACCGGGGCCTACCAGGGGCCACGAAAGGCCAACCAGCCCGTCACTTTTCGCAAGCACCCCGTGCTCACAGGGCCTCAGTTAATGAGCACTGTGATGTGTAGCATTAGCCAGAAGAGCTCTGGAGGAGAAGCCGGAATAAATCCGAGGGCTGGGGCTCTGGGGCAATCCTGCTTCTCATTCAGGCTGGGGAAGGGGTCGTGTTCCGAAGGCGGGGGCTAGAGGGGCCCGCTTGAGGGCGCGCAGCAGGCGGCGTCCTTAAAGCTTTCCCAGCGCGGGAGGAGGCTGCTTGCTCCGCAGGCGCCCTGACCTGTTCCTGATTGATGGGGCCCACCGTCAGCCTTCTCCGTGCCCGAGTGCATTAGGTGCTCTCCAGGCTTTTCATTAAGCAGTTATGTCTCTGGCATGACACTTTTTGGGCTTCTAGAGGTAGAGAGGAGAGGCTGCCTGTGGTGGGGACAATGTTTCCCCTGCTTTCTGTGGTGACTGCTTCGGTGACACCTGACCCAGGGGGGCGGGGAGGAAGAACCCGGGGCGTTAGACCTGCCACCACCGCCGCAGCCACCTCCCAGCCACCTCCCAGTAGGACGAGAGAGACTGTAGAGCGAGGCTGTGACAGAAGTATCAGCAGCTTCGTTGTCTTCCGCCCTGCCCCCACGCCTGGCACTGGGATATCAGACATCTGGAATTATGAGTGGTGAGATGCAGTCAAACACAGATTTCTTTTTGTGGAAATATTCCCATCTCAGACCCAGGAGGGCAGAGATATTGGGTAATTGCCATCCTTGAAATAAACATATTATGAAAGTTTATAAACTTGGCCTATCTCTTGGCTGCTTTAGGCTTCTGGTGCGCCTGGGATGGCTTTGATTTTGAAATTACTTAGACGATAGGCAGGCTTTTCCTCTCCTCAAATTTACAGTGCAATCTGATAAACACATCTGCAACAAGTCCTGCTTTGGCTGGCTCGGGACAGACCAAAGGATCAAGGACTTTTTTGTGCAATAAATATCTAAAAAGCATTTATGTGACCTGAGTGGATTTGGGAAGAATGGGAAATATCACAAGATATTCTGTGCACACAATATCTAATCTCCTTTTTATACAGAAGAAATTCAAATGAGCCTCTGCCACTAAAACTTTGATTATCAGAAACTTCATTTTAATCAGAGCTTGCCACAAATTCTGCGTGCTTAGTTGACTTGTGTATTTAACATTCTAGATATTATATGCTGCTCCAATTATCCACATTTTTCTTAAACCCAATTTCCCAGGGCATCATAGTGTTCACCTAATCAGGGTTTAACTTTTTAAAAAAGTGTTTAGCTTTCTCTATGCACTTTGTGCCCATACACACACACAAGGCACTGGATCTGTGTGCAGCTAAATGCACACCCACGGTGGGACATTTTGATGACACGGGGTGCAGTGGGGATGGGCATGGGGAAATTGGGTGGTCAGGAATTTACCTCCGACCACTTCGATGTCCAGTCTGAACAGATGGCTTCCTTCCTCACACTTCCTGGTTGTGCCACCCTCCCCTGTCCCATGGCACCTGGTGTTCACCACCAGAGGCAGATGATGTGCTTCTGCTGATTTTTCTCTGCCTTTTCCACTGTTGCTCAGAAAGATTAGCCTTTAGGAATGTGGTTAGCACACACGGCACTAATAACTCAAGCCAGTGGATCACAAAATCCCAGGAAATACCGGATGTCATTACAGTGCGCATGCGCCCACAGTGGTTGGTGTGTGGCTCTCCCGAGTACACTTTGTACCCAGGCACGCAGACTCCTGCCTGCACGACTCCCTAGGCAGCGCGTGCATGCCTGGCCACAGTGAGGATCGCTCTTTTACTTTATTTATTTACTTGGCTTTTTTTCTTGTTTGAGACAGGGTGTCAGAGTATGCCTGGCATATTTTAATTTTTATGTTTGGGGCTACTTCACTTCCAGTTCTAGATGTGTTCCATAAGAGTCAAAAACTATTAGGAAAGTTCACTTAGGGTTGCTGAGTGCGGTGACTATGGTTGCATGATCCCAGCTCTCCACAGGCTGAAGCAGGAGGACTGGGGCAACTTTGAGGCCAGCTTGAGCTACATAGTTCAAAGTCAGCCTGGAGTATATATTAAGAGCCTGGCTCAAAAACCAAAAGCAGAAGAAAGCAAGTCCACTTTGGCCTCACTCCCTTCCAAGTGTGGAACATTAGGAGCTGGAGGCTGGGTGCTCTTGCTCACCCTACTCTGCCTACCTCAAAGCTGGCATTCCTGTACCCTATGGACCAGCTGTGTCAGGTGTTCACTCAGCATCTTCTGCACATGCCCAGCAAGTGCCTTTGCGTTTTTTTTTTTGCCTTTTTAAAAAATTTTATTCTTAATTTAATTTTTTTTCTTGTTTCAGAACTTTTGTTTGTTTATTTATTCATTTTTATGGCCGGCTCAGACTGTCCTGAGGGCAGGGCTGGCACAGCATTCGGTGCCGGGGATTGAACCACAGTCACTGCAGCCGCCCAAGCCCTCCCAAGCAGGCGCCTTCAACCACTGAGCCATCCTGCCGGGCCCCTTTTTTAAATTTTTAAATTTTATTTTTTATTTTAGCCTTTGCCTTTTGAACCAAGATGTCTGTTACTGCTGGGCTATTCTTTACCCCCTTTTTCTGCCTGTTGAATGTTTCCCCATTTTCCACAGTCTCTCTGCAGCCCTAATTCTTCTGAAGAGGCCAGGTAGAAATGATTCTCTCTCTCTCTTCAACTCATTCAAGTCCTTATTTATTTATTTATTTATTTTTGTCTCTTTGAGACAGGGTTTTGCTATGCAGTTCAGTCTGTCCTTGAGCTCACTTTTGTGGCCCAGGCTGGTCTCAAAATATAATCGATTCTCCTGTCTCAGCTTCCCAAGTGCTGGGTTTACAAGTGTGTGCCACCACACCTGGCTCAAATTCTTATTTTCTATAGCACTCATGGCTCCAAAGTAAACACCACTATTGGGCATTTGGCTTTTGTCTGTTCCTGTAAGAGCCAGGATCTTGTCTTATAGTATTCTATTCCATGTTGGGCACTTTTTATACATGATTCAATTTAATATTTTTGTTTTGGTTGTATAAATTGTATATATGTGAAATGTTAATATGTTTTCTTTATAAAAAGTTAGGGGCCTGGCAGGATGGCTCAGTGGTCTAAAGCGCCTGCTTAGGAAAGCTTAGGCGGCTGCAGGGGCCGCGGTTCCATCCCTGGCACCACATGCTGTGCCAGCCCTGCCTTCAGGGCAGGCTGAGCCAGCCATAAAAATAAATAAACAAAGAAACAAAAGTTCTGAAATAAGAAAAAAAAGTTAAATTTAATGTAGAAAGTAAATATGAAAGTCACTCATTCTACCCACTTGATTCTATATACTTACATATATGTGACATGTGCCTATGCATACAGATGTTCCTCAGTTTATAGTGGGAGCCACACAACCCAAAATCCATCATAAATTGAAAATATGTTAAATTAGCTGGTTGTGGTGGCATACTCCCGTAATCTCAGTGCTTAGGACCCTGTGGCAGGAAGATCTCCAGGAGTTGGAGGCCAGCCTGGGGTACATAGCAAGACTATGTCTCAAAAACCAAAACAATGCCGGGCGTGGTGGCTCACGCCTGTAATCCCAGCACTCGGGAGGCTGAGGCAGGAGGATCGGTGCGAGTTCGAGACCAGCCTGGGCTACAAAACTGAGCTCAAGGCCAGCCTGAACTGCATAGTGAGACCCTGTCTCAAAAAGGAAAAAAAAAAAAAAAAAAAAAAAAAAAATA
>PVJA010056261.1:0-10875 GCA_004027025.1 Myocastor coypus
AAAAAAAAAAAAAAAAAAAGAGGGGTGGTGGAGATAGCTCCGTGGCACAAGTGCCTGCCTGGCAAGTGCAAGGTCGTGAGTTTGAAACCCAAGATGTAGAGTGATGGCAGTTCTTTCACATGACTAGTAAGGGCACAACCTACCTCCAACACAGGGACAACCTCCCATTAGATTGTGCAGCTGAAAAGCCACACACCAAGACCTAGCAACCCCCTCCAGGGCTGTGCCACGGAACACACACACACACACACACACACAACACACACACACACACAGTGCATCACTAGAAAAAGCCTGCTGACTTCACCAATGTTTTTTTTTTAGTAAGGATGTAGAGACTACAGCAGTGGTTCTCAACCTGTGGGTCACAATCCCATTGGGGGTCGAACATTAGGGTCAACCCATTAGGGTTGCCTAAAGCCATCGGAAAATACATAAACCCATGGTATGCCATGGTGAAATGTTATTTATTGGAATTAGTAATAAACATTTCTCAATATATAATTATTGTTTTTGTGATTAATCACTACGTTTAAATTATGTTTGATTTGTAGCAATGAGAATACATAATGTATATCAGGTATTTATATTCCAAATCATAACTATAGTAAAATTACAGTTTTGAAGTAGCCACCAAAATTATTTTTAGAAAATAATTTTGAAAGGTTGAGAACCACTGGTCTATAGGGTTTCACTATATAGATCAGACTCATAGTGATCCACCTGTGTTTAGCCTCCCAAAGAGCTGGGATTACAGGCGCACTCCACCACTCCCAGTCTTGATTGCCTGCCCAACACCACAGGACAGGGATCAACCTATTTGCCTAGGCATATGCTTTAATCCGCTAAACTATTTGGTTGGCCCACCAATGGAATTTTATACAGCAGGGAAAATCTGACAAACTCCAGCGACACTCAGCTGGGATAAATCTTAGTATATTATTAATGGAAACAAGCAAGCCCTACAAGGGTGTACATAAAATGTTTTTAAAATAAATCAAGTAGAACAAAGCTAGATAACATATTTATTTAGACATACATGCTTATCAACAAAATGATGTCACAAAAAACACCAACAGGGCTGAGAAGATAGCTCTGGCAAGCACAAGACCCCGTTCAATCCCTGGTACCGCATGCAGTGCCAGCCCCCAAACCCTGGATGCACCATGCCAACCACCAAAACTGGTTGTGGTAGTGCATACCTGTAATCCCAGCTCTGGGAAGGAGGATCACTACTGAGTCTGAGCTGGGTAGCAAGATCCTGTACCAATAAGCAAATAAAAGCTTTTTAAAAAATAAAAAAGGGGTGTGAATATTCTCACTGTTCTGATTGTGTCATAATCAGAGCAGACTAAACATTCGCTATAGCAAGACCATGCATGTGTCACCAGACCTAGGTCTTTGCCTAGGCCTGGTTTTATAAATGCTGGTGATAACCAAATCCAAATAATTGCAACTAATATTCAGATTTGTCTAAAGAATGTATAACCTAAGTTTTAAAATTATGTAATTCCTAGTTATCATTAAATAAATTGTAAATATTTTAAAAAAATAAAAATAAAAAAGGGAGCCAGGAGTGGTGGCGCATGCCTATAATTCCAGCACTTGGGAGGCTGAGGCAGGAGGATCAGTGCGAGTTTGAGACCTGCCTGGGCTACAAAAATGAGCTCAAGGCCAGCCTGAGCTGCATAGTGAGACCCTGTCTCAAAAAGACATAAATAAATAAATAAATAAATAAATAAAGGCAGGGGATACAGCCCAGTGGCACAAGCACCTGCCTGGCAAGCACAAGGTCTTGTTTGATCCCTGGAACCGAGAAAACAGACCAACAAAAAACTTGGACAGTGGTTGGGATGGGTGAGGAAGGGTACTTAAGGAGACAAAAGTTAATGACAGCAGTCTGGTTTGGGCTTGGGTTGTGGGTTCCAATGTGGTCACTGGGTAGTTAAAGTACATTAATAACCTATATAATTGAAAAAATCAGAAGGGCACAAGCTAGTGAAAAAAATGTATTATGAACCATGGCTTCAGATGTAGTAAAAAGGATAACTAGACATGAGACAGAGAGATTTAGAAACAAGTTGCCACATGCCAAAATTTTTAATCTACATGATCAAAGCTACCAAATGTGGCAAGACTCTTGGTTGTGAACTCTCAAGGTCTAAAGTCATCATTCAACAACACACCAGCACTGTGAGTCCCATATTCAAGCCCAGCCCAGGTGACTTATCAATTTAGGGGAAACTTGTTTTGAAATAAAAAGTTAAAATAAGAAAGGGGGGAAAAAAAAAAAAAAAAAAAAAAAAAAACCTCAGTCAGTGCTGTATGTATACTGCATCTGAACCTAGTGGCCTACAAAGAGAGAATCAAGAATTAATGAATGGTGCCGGGCATGGTGGCGCACGCCTGTAATCCTAGCACTCGGGAGGCTGAGGCAGGAGGATTGGTGCGAGTTCGAGACCAGCCTGGGCTACAAAAGTGAGCTCAGGACCAGCCTCAACTGCATAGCGAGACCCTGTCTCAAAAAGACAAAAAAAGAATTAATGAATGGTGATTCTGACCTGGGGTGGGGCAGGAGGGAGATGGTAATGAGGGAGGCAAGGCAGAGGTGCTGACTGAAGCCGCAAGGGGAAAGCACAGGGGAAAGCTGGTGGCCACAAGGCAGAGGGCACCTGCTGCCTGGGGCTTTGGGTGGGGACGGCTATAGTAGTCATCAGTTTCACAAGGGAAGGAAACTCCCTCCCAACAGGCCCTGTCTAAGCCAGAATCTCCTCTCAGATCCACAATAAAACCACCCAGAGCAGAATCCAAATCCCTCAGATCTCTCCCCACAAACTTCCTGGGTTCTAAATGGAGACCAACCCCACCCAGACAAGCCTGAGGGCCTTGGGATGGGAGGTGGTTCCTGACCAGTGCCAAGGGTGGAGGGGGGGATCTCCCCACCCCCACCCACCCTCTTGAAGCAGGCAGTCCCAGTCCCTTAGGCAGCTCCCTGCCCAGCCCAGGTCCTGAGCAGCTGGGGAAGCCACCGCCTAAACCCCACAGGCTTGGCTCAGCCAAGAGGATAAAATAAGGCAAGCTGGCCCCAACCTGCAGCAAGAATAGCTCTAGGGGACTAATGACTCTCCATGCCCCACTACCACCACCAAGACCCGAGTCTGGTCGATTTACACACTGGGCACCTGTCCAGGCCTGCCTCACCCACTGCAGGCTAAACCCCTGGTTTCCAGGTCGTAGTAGCTTCCTCCCCGTAGCCCCTGATCCTGCTGCCAACATCACCTTACCCTGGGAGCAGAGCCCAGCCCCATCCTTCGATCTGGGAGATTAACCAAGGCAAAAACTGGGATAACTGAGATGTGAGTGAAGGACCCCAAATCAGGTGGAAGGGAGATGCTTACTTACAAGAGGCCTTCAGAGCAGGGTTATGTATCCTAGGGAATGAAGTCAGGATCCCTCACTCAGCAAAGGGGCGGGGGTGGGTGGGGGTGTGAGCACCACCCACCTGCCCTAGCACATGGGGAGACTGGGTCCAAGGTGGAGTGTCAATGCCTGTCAGGGGTCCGAGGCTTCCTGTACCCCAAGCTTTCTAATCTCTGAACACTTTATCTGGTTCAAACTACTCTGCATTTTTCAGAGGGCTTCCCTTCAGAGTCCATCCCCTCCTCCAGGAACAAGACAGTTCTTTGTGGTTAGAATCTGAGGCTCAGAGGTTAAAAGACTTGCTCTGGGTCATGCTGCAGCTAGGAACACAGTCAAGAGTGGAAGTCAGTTGAGGGACATTTTTAAAGTCCTGCGATTCCTCAGTGTCCCACTCAAATTTGCTTAGGCTCTTAACCATCCCCTGAGAGGCAAAGAACATTCTCAGTGGAGAAAGAGGGTTCCAAATACAGGGAGCCTGAAAAACACCTGAAGCTCAAGGTGGCAGGGGGCACACGGTGGGGCTTCCCCACTCAGGGAAGTAGCTCGTTCTTCTTAAGCAGCTGGTTCATTTGCAGGCCTCCTGATGTACAAAGCACTTGCACATCTGTTTTCTAGACCTATCTGTGGCTATTTGGTGGAAGTGAAACCCAGGCCTTGCACACACTGGCAGAGTGCTCTACACTGAGCTACATTCCTGGTCCACACCAGCTGATATTTTATGGAGAGTGAAAAGGCTACACTTCAGTAAAGGGCTGCCCCCAGGATAACACAGTTCTCTTCCTAGGCTGTGGGTCTATCGATGTAATATAATGCAGAACTCTGTGTCTTAATTGTGGAAACCTAATGCATCTCTCCCTCTCCCCAAGAGGCAAAGGAAGGAAGAAGGTGGAAGGGTGGGCCTCACAATGGACCAGCGGGTGGACTGTAAATCCCAGACTTGCCTGGAGTCACATGGCAAAGTGACGCCAGCTTGTGGATGCACTAAGACGTCATGTCGCAGCCCTATCCCACACTGCACACACGTACCAACGTGCCTTGGCCAAGGGTGTATCTGTTGCAGAGGCCTTAGTCACTCTTTTTTTTTTTAAGTACTGGGATTGAACCTATGGCCTTGCACATACTAAGTAAGTACTCTATCACTGACCTATACCCCTAATCCTATTTTATTTTAAGACAAGATCTTACTAAATTCAAGGCCTAGGCTGGCCTACACTTGAACTCTTCCTGCCTCGTCCTCCTGTGTAACTAGAATACTGACATGTAGGACCCCACCCAGCTTCTTGCTAATTCCTGATTTTAAGTAGCCAGTTGATACAACCTTCCTGAGGGTGCCACTCCACGCTGTCACTCTGAAGCATGCTAACTGCTAAAGTGTGTCAAGGGGACTATTAAAGCACACACCACTTTGGCCCCACTATACACACTAGACATTGTCCTCACCTCCAGCCCTAGGTTTACTAATCATCTACTGGCTGGTGATAGCTCTTCATCTCCCTAACTCCCTTCTACCTTTCTCTCCTTGATTTTTATGAGTTTCTTAATTTTCTTTTTTTTTTTTTTTAATATAAGCCAAGTTTGGTAGTACATACCTGTAATCCCAGCACTTGGGAGGCTGAGGCAGGAGGATTACTTTGAGTTTAGAGCCAGTCTTGGATACAAATTGAGTTCAAGGCCAGCCTGAGTTGCATAGTGAAAACTTGTCTTGAAGAAAGAAGGAAGGAGGAAGGAGGAGGAGGAAGAAGGAGAAGAAGAAGAGGAAGAAGAAGACGAAAGAAAGGAAGAAAGGAAGAAAGAAAAAGAAAGAAAGAAAGAAAGAAAGAAAAAGAACGCAGTGGTACATAGCGGTTTTTAATCCCAGAACTCTAAGAGGCTGGGGCAGGAACGCCATGGGCTTGAGCTTAACCTGGGCAACTTACTTACTTTGCAAGACAGGCCTTGTCTCATAGTAAAAAATGAAAAGGACTAGAAATGTAGCTCAGTGCAAAAGCTCTGAGTTCAAGCTCCAGTATCACAAAAACATGTTCGAACTCACGACCTTGCACTTGCCCAGCAGGCACTTGTGCCTCGGAGCTATCTCCCCAGCCCCTACATGTGAAAATTTTTAAAATAGATAATACTTAGCGTGCACTCACACCTGTCCATGTAGGAGAATGAAGGCAGGAAAGCCTCATTGTTCTCCCTAGGCACAGGCCAGAGTGAGAGCTTGAATCCAGAGAAGCCAGCCTCTCTGCTGCGAATAAGTAATCCCACTCCCAGGTTTATAGGGGGCTTGACTCAGGGAGTAGCCTATCTCCACTCAGAAAGCCTGGCCTTGAGCTGAGCCTGTGGAAAGGCCACTTGCATTCTCACCCACTTCAAAGGCACCCCTTGGCTGCTCACCTTCTCCACCCCAAGTGGGGCCCAGGCATGCAGAAGGAGGGAGCTTCCCAATGGCTGTCCAGGAGTTCCAAGCCTTCTTACCTCTCTGATCTGTCACCTGGGTTCAGATTTCTGCACCTCACCCAGGATGGCTCCAGAAAATTTCAAGGCAGGGCCTGGGGGCATCAACGGCTTTCTTTTCTAAAACCACACTGGCCTTTTGTTTCTATTTTGGATTCCATTGTACTGAGCTAGGTGCTGACTTGGGACCAATTCTTAGGATGTAGGAAAATGCTTACAACAGTGTTACAACGGGAAAAAGACTAAATCGGGGCTGGGAAGATAGCTCAATAGAATAAGCACTTGCCTGGCAAGCACAAGGACCTGGGTTCAATCCCAGTTCCAAAAAAAAGAAAAAAAAAAAGGATTAAATCAATAGTTTGATAGTCAATGCCTTTTGTTAAAAAAAAAAAAAAAAAAAAAAAAAAAAAAAAAAACCTGTATACACTAAGACAAGTGTGGCAGCTTGCACCTGTGGTCCTAACTAAGGCAAGAGGATCACATGACCCAGGTCAAAGCCTGCCTAGCAACACTGAGATCCTATCTCTTTCAAACAAAACATGTATGTATTTATGTATATGTAAGAATAAAAGAAAAAGGACTAATATATTCAAAACATCAACAGGATATCTCTTGATGCATGGATGTTACTTTTCTCTTTCTGCTTTTCCCTCGCTTTCTAGGATGATCTTGAGTAGAAGCAGCAAAGAGTTCAAACTCCAGAGCCTGGGGAAAATGGTTTGAATTCCATACCCTGCACTTAATAACCATATTTTATTTCTCTGAACCTTGGTTTTTCTTTCTCTTTCTTTTTTGAAAGGGAGAACAGGAATGACACCTTCCCTTGTAGGTTGGCATGAGGCTGAAATGAGGTCATGCAATTTTAGCATCTTCCTCGGTGGCTGATACATAGTACAAGTGCTTAGTGAATGTTAATTATTCGTATCTGTTATTTCTGCACATGGGAAAAGTAAATATCCTTAAAAAAATAGAGAAGAACTTTGCTAAAAATTCAGGGTGTGCACTGAAGGATGCTTACAAAACAAAAACAAAAGTTTCCAAAAAAAATTCAGGGTCTCTAAAAGAACTAGGAAGGCCATAAAGCAAACTGGGCTTCAGATGTTGTCAACATTCATAGAAAAATGCTAGATGCTGGGCTGGCCTGATAGCTTAGTGGACTTAAAGCACCTGCTTAGGCAGACTGCAGCTGACAGAGTTCAATCCCTGTTGTGCCCTCCCAGCCCCGCCCACAGGGCATGCTGAGATGGCAACTGAAACTGAGCATGGTGGTGTGCGCCTATAATCCCAGCACTTGGGAGACTGAAAACAGGAGGATCGCTACAAATCCAATCTAGGTAGTGAGAACCTGTAGACCTGGTCCTAGATATGGAAATAGAACAACAAAAAAAAAAAAAAAAAAAAGGAAAGAAAAGAAAAATGCTAGAAAGGAAGGAAAGGGTGGCAAACAAGGAGTCACGAGGGTGATAAACTTGAAAGGCTGAGGTGGGACGATTGGTGCAAGTTCAAGACCAGCTTGGCCTACAAAAGTGAGCATAAGGCCAGCCTGAACTGCATAGGGAGACCCTGTCTCAAAAAGACAAAATAAAAATAAAAGTCTCTTGGGCTGGGGAGATAGCTCAGTAGAATAAGCGCCTGCCTAGCAAGAACAGGGTCCTGAGTTCAATCCCCAGTACCACAAAAATAAATAAATAAGCATCTGTTCATAGCAACAGGTACCCACAAGAAGCTCAGTGAGTGAACAGGACAATGCGCACGTCACTGATCCAAGCAGAGCTCGGATCTTGCATCTCCTCACTGGAAGTGGTTTGACCTTTCAACAGAACAGCCTGCTCTGTTTTGTGCCGAACACATAACCAAGGCTGGACACAGGAAAGGAAGGAATTACCACCGTGGCCAAGGTCCCCAACAGAGCCAGAGCCTGCATATTCAACACGGGGGATCGTGACTGGGAGGCTATGGAGGGGAGGCATTCAGGGATCTCCCAAGTCCCAGCACAGGTCTGAGGAGGGACAGCGCACTGAAAAGTTGCTTCCTAGGACAAGGGTCCAATAACTGCACAGCCAATCTCCAAACAAAGTCTCCTAGGACACTGGTCAATATTTCTTTTCATACTCCAGTCATCAACTTTCTAGGAAGTCTCTCCCAGTCTCTGCCACCAAAAGCCAGATGGGCAAGTGAGCTATCATCCCATTCCAGGTACCCTTCCCTCTGCTGTTTGAAGTTTTACAAATAGCCAGAAAATCAGGCAGATAACAAAATGAGTAAAGCAGGCTGAACATCAGGCAATAGGTGGCACAGAAGAAACTGCCCACCCATCTGAATGGGATAACAGTTACTTAGTTCCCACTGACCGTTGCCATGGAAAAAAGGTAGGCTGATATCGTCAGGGCTTCTGGTTTTGGGAAAGTAGCAAGAAATTTAGATTTCTATGTGAAATCTTCTTTTAAATCTCAGTAACCAACTATAATTAATCTGCAGGGTTGTTTGGGTAGGAGGCAGCAGAGAATTTTAGAGTTGAAACGTCTTTGAAGTACATTTAGCCCAAACTATTCATCTGACACATGAACAAACTGAAGAGCTGAAAGGTTCAGTGAGCTCCCAAAGGCAATAGAGCATCCTAAATGGCCAAAATCCCAGCCCTCCTAAGTTCCAGTCTAGAACTTGGTCCTCTAGGCCACCCTCCCTCAGGAGGACTGAGGTGACGAGCTATGAATAGAGATGGTGACCCTAGGTAAACTGTACTGTAGTTTTGGCTCAGTTCTACAAATTTCTTTTTCTTATTGATTCTTTTATTTACCCACCCACCGAATCATCTACCCACCCACCCATCCATCCACCCACCCAACCTTTACAGATCATTGTGCTAGCCAAAGATGGTGCCAACACTGGGTACAGAGAGATCATTAAGCACCACACCTGGTCTCAAGGAGCTCACAGGCTGCTGAGTGCGCTTGGTGAAAATGCTGCACCCAGCAACCGCACTGCCGTAGCCTGTCCACATGAACTCTGCTAATAGTCACACCCTTGTCACTTCCTATGTAAGCCTCTGCCAATGGTGGAAGCCACACCTGAGAAACTAGAAGAGGAGTAGGGAATGTCTCCCACTCTAAGACAACATGCAGCACTTCGGTGAATCACAGGAAGCAGGACTATGCTGAATGCCAACTCCCTTCTAGCACAGGGAAGGCAGAAGTTCATGTATGATCTTGGCCCAGCAGCCCTTCATACCAGCCAAAGTCTCTGTGTGGGTGTATACTGAGAGATTCCAGCCTGGGACTCCCCTGCCTGCTTAACCAGTGGTCTGCCCAATCCAGTGGCAGCCGTAGCTGACCAGTATGGCCAAATACTCATGGCTTCCAAAAAGCCAGGCGTGACGGCGCATGCCTGTAATCCCAGCACTCGGGAGGCTGAGGCAGGAGGATCAGTGTGAGTTCAAGACCAGCCTGAGCTACAAAAGTGAGCTCAAGGACAGCCTGAACTGCATAGCAAGACCCTGTCTCAAAAAGACAAAAAAAAAAAAAATACTCATGGCTCCCTTGGCCATTATAACTACAAAGCAAGAAGAGCATCATACCACCTGTATCTCCCTATCAACAACAGATTTCCCAATATTGGCTCTTAACAGCATCTACTGCCAAGAAAATGCAGGACAAGAACAAACAAGGCAATGGGGTCTGGGGAGACAGCTCAGTAGAATAAGTGTTTGCCTGACAAGTGCAAGGGCCTGAGTTCAATCCTGGCCCCACCAAGAAAAGAACAAACAAGGCAAGGCTGCTGCATGCTCTACCCGCTACTCGCTTTATTTTACTAGGGCTTTTCTTGCCCAAGTATCAGGCAAAGCCCTAGAGTCTGAACCAAGAGGGTAGAGCAGCATAACACCTCACCCTGAAATGATGGCACTTGCAGGCCACCCCTGCAGGTGCTTTGCCTCAGGGTTTTCAGTTACTAGGAAATAATGGGCTGTGACCACCTTATAAATGCACTGAGTCCAAAGGTCAGCAGAGAACAGGTGGGCAGGCCGATAACAGGATTAATAGAGAAGGGAAAGATGCAGGAAGATGGGAAACAAAAATTTAATGAGTGTCCTTTAATTGCCTGTGGTCCCCAGCCGGCCAGGCAGACTGAACCCTGTTTCACATGACTTTCCCTAAACCTCTACTCTTCTGTTACCCCACCTGCTGGGACTGAGCAGGCTGACTGGGTGCTTTGGATCACAGGGAACTGCTGTAGAAAAAGGCCCTGGAAGAAATTCAGGATTTGGTAAATTGACCCTGGGGGCTGAAAACTCAGAGAACATCAAAATTTTTATCTCTACCAGTAAAGGACCTAAGTACTCTATTTCCTTACCCTATTAAATGTATTTTCCAGGGCTAGGGAAATTTCCCTGCACCTGCTTCCCTCCCAGGGCTAAGTGTCCTAGGTCAGATCTACAAAACAGGAAACAGAGATCTAGGGTCACACTTTCCTTTAGACTTTTCCACACTGAAGGACACCTCATGTTCCCCATAAAACTAGAATTTGAGTGATGCTTAGTGAAATAAATCACCAACACTCAAATATTATATGGCCTCTCTTATATGGAAAACCTAAGGTAGTCTTTTATTTATGTATTTGGTGCAAGGTCTCACTAGACAGCTCAGACTCATAGTGATCTTCCTGTCTCTCCCTGTCCAATGCTGCGATCACAGGTGTGTGCCACTATGCCTGATTTTGGTGGCCAACACAGCAAGCCCAGGATTCCAGGGCCAGTATGGCATGCGGTACCAGGGATCAAACTTGGGTCTTTGTGCTATTTCCTCAGCCCATAACTAATTTAAAGATCCTTTGCAAAAGTGAAGAAGATAAAGAGCTGGAGGAAAGAGGTAAAGAGAAGGGAGCAACAATTCAGACTCATTATGTACATTCGCTACCCCCACAATGAATGTCATTATGTACCACGGACATGTACTAATAAAATTTTACATTTCTTTCTTTCTTTCTTTCTTTATTTCTTTTTTTTTTTTTTTTTTTAAATAA
>PVJA010056262.1:0-10905 GCA_004027025.1 Myocastor coypus
CAGCACATTTGGAGCTAGGTGTGGTGGCGCTGGCACACATCTGTAATTACTGTACTCAGGAGACTGAGGCAGGAGGATCACCATGTGCTCAAGGCTAGCCTGGGCTATACAGCAACACGTCTCAGAAAATGAAGCTGTTATGGTTTATGTCTAGTTGTGCCCTAAAGCCTCATGCAGTCATGGGTGGGGACTTCTATAGGTTGAGACTTGACTCATGAGTCACTGGGATTATGTGATTTAGTACTGATCTAGAATTTGAGGCTTGGTCCGTGATCCCTGGGATTATGTGTTTTAAGTGCTTCTGGGATTATGGGTGTAGCCTAAGGCGGATAGGCTGAGGTGGAGAGCCTGAATGTAATATAAAGAGACAGAGAGACAGACTGAAGCTGTTGCTCTCTGCTCCTCTGGTTGTTCGGTTGCCATTGTCACAATTGTTGCTGTTCTACTGCCATGAACTGGATGCTTTCTGCCCTGTTCCACTCAGCCTTGGCCAACCAAATATGCGCTGAAACCTCCAGTAACTGTGAGCTAAATAAACCTTTCCTTCCTTTATTTTGAGTGTCGGGTATTTGTCCCAGCAATGAGAGAAGAGCAACTAAGACACAAGTGAAAGCCTGTTCAGAGACAAGGGCTAGTCCTCATGTATGCAGAGGAGGAAGCACCGTCCTGTGGCTCTGGGCAGGGAGGCTTGGGCAGCTGTCCCCATGGCCCAGCCCCTGCCCTACACAGTTCTCACAGCTGGCCTGGAGCAGGGCCAGGGTGCAGGGTACCCAGAAGGAAGTGCAGTCCCACAGGGTTCCATGTCCAACAGCAGGTGCACCCAGTGGCCTGGGGGTGGGGCTCGGGCCCAGCCTCTGCCTCCCCACAGCTGCCTCTGTGTGCAGGACCAGGTGTGGCCTTTTGGGGTGGGAGCAGTGTCCATGCCAGCTCCCTTTGCACCCCAGAAGGACACCCTCAGAGCAAGTGCACTGAGCTCCTCGGAGTCGGCGCTGAGCTGGGGATGCAGGTGACACCAAAGCAGTAAGGACAGTGACACTGACATCAAGGCTGCAGGAAGAAAGAGCCCTCCTGCCCTGCCAGAAGGAGGACACTCCTTCATACACAGGGGGAAGCAGTGTGTACCCCACAAGAAACCAAAACAGGGATTCCACCCTCCCTACTCTCTTAGGCGTCTTCCAGGAAGAGTTCAAGCCGCCATGGGACAGTGATGTAGGTACAGCCATGTTGGTAGCCATGCAGCTCAGGTCAGCTGGGTCTTAGAGGAGGCCCGTGTGTCAGCAGCAGACAAAGGGACACAGATGATGTCACAGTTACACCCGATCGAGTGCAAAGTCATAAAGAAGGAAAATGGATGCACCTTGAGATCTAATGCTAAGGGAAGCAGGCCGGAGCTGAAATAACTCACGGCTTCTGTGACATGAGAAGCCTGAAGTATACATGAATGAAGCCTCAAAATAAAGTGTAGATATGACGACACAGGGAGAGACCTTTTATAGAAGGGAAGGGGAACTAGCAGGACACAGTGCTATGCTTGGCAAGTGGAGACAGGATTGCTGAAAGTTCCAGGCCAGCCTGGGCTAAGGGGTAAGACCCGGTCTCAAACAAGAAAACAAAACAATGTATATGTACCAAGAATGTAGCATTCGATGCTGCAAACATACTAAAAGAGACAAAAAGAGCCAGGTGTGGAGGACCATGTTGCAACCCCAGTATGCAGGCGGCTGAGGCAAGAGCATCACCATGAAGTCAAGGCCTGGGCTACAAAGCAAGCTGCAGGCCAGCCTGAACCACATTGCGAGACCCTATCTCAAAAAATACAAAGAAGCAAAAGCTGTGTACAAGCTGCACTGGGATCTCCTGGTGCCCTGTGTAGAGGGGCACGGGGATGTCCCTTATGACCTGTGGCTTCCTCCACCAGGTCTCAGCAGCTGGGGTGGGTGACACCTCCATTTGGGGACTAGGACACAGGGTTCAAGGTACTGACATGGCCCAAGTCACCCAAAGTCCTCAGTAGCGACAGAGACCTGGTCCTGTACCCTAGCCAGTGGAGGAACAGCTGTCCTGTGGTCCTCAGACCTGCCCAGCGATGGTGGCCGGGCCGCCAGGAGCGAGCCCCGGGCATTCCAGACTTCCTTCACATTGGGGGCTCTCGCAGAGTTTTCACAGATTTCTAAATCTCACACGGAGCACGCTGGGGCATCAGGGGAAAAATCACAGGCAAACAGAGCCTAAGTGCTGGTAAGAATCCCGAGGGTAAACACGAATTCCTTCGGGGTGGCCGCATCTCTAGAGCAAGACCCAGTCCAAACACACACCCTTGCTTGAAGAGGGCTTCCTTAGCTCAGGTTACAGGGGCTCGGGACCATTTTCCCTTTGTGGGAAGCAGGGGAATCCAATGATGCATCATCCAGCCGTCATTGCTGCCGTCCTGGAACCTCTAGGAATCCACCCAGGGTCGGCAGCGCGGCCCCTCCCCTCCCCAACGCAGGTGGGATGGGGTGGGGGCGGGGGCCTCATAGTCGGGGCCCATACCTGGCAGCGCTGTGGCTTTCCCAGACAGCCACAACTGGGGCTTTTTTTTTTTTGCTTTTTTGAGACAGGTTCTCACTATTCAGTTCAGGCTGGCCTTGAGCTCACTTTTGTAGCCCAGGCTGGTCTCAAACTCACAGTGATCCTCCTGCCTCAGCCTCTCAAGGGCTGTGACTACAGGTGTGAGCCACCATGCCCAGCTCAGCTGAGGCTTTTTGCTGATAGCTTGCAAACGGTTTCCTTTCCAAAGTTGGACATGCGTGCACTTCAAGGAAGGGACAAATATTTGACGTTGTTGAGCGTATCGCAGGCTGTACCTGGACAGTGTGATGGGTCCCTGTTTCTTTTTTTTTTTTGCTTTTTTTTTTTTTTTTTTTTTTGAGACAGGGTCTCACTGTGCAGTTCAGGCTGGCTTTGAGCTCACTTTTTGTAGCCCAGGCTGGCCTCGAACTCACAACGATCCTCCTGCCTCAGCCTCCCAAGTGCTGGGATTACAGGCGTGCGCCACCACGCTTGGCGGGGTCCCTGTTTCTGATACTCAATTTGTTTTCATAGCATAAGTAATGCAAATAATTCAAGGATAACTATTTTAGAATAGTGAAAATAATTTATAGATACAGCCCTGTCCTCATCTCGCTGTTTAGCCATTGTTAGAATTTTAGTGTACTTATTTCTACAGATTCTTGTTTTCTTTTCTATTTTCTTCCCTTTATTATGAAAGCAATGTCCCAGTACTCAGGAGGCTGAGGCAGTAGGATTGCTACAAGTTCAATGCCAGCCTGGGCTACAAGTGAGTTAGAGACTCCTTTGTGAACTACGTGGTGAGACCTTGTCTCAAAAATTGTGTTTTTAATTTGAAAAAATTTTCCCTTCTCCCCACCCTCCTTCTCTTGCTTTTCATGGCATGGCATGTAGTGCTGGGATCAAACCTCAGTCCCTGCACCTGCCTAAGCTTGCCTAAACTTGCCTAAGCTTGCCTAAGCAGGTACTTTAGACCACGGAGCTATCTCGCTGGCCTGACCTTTCTTTCTTCTCTTTTTCTTTTTCTTTTGTGGCTTTCAGTTTTTTTTTTTTTTTAATTTCAATTCTTTTCTTGTTTCAGAACTTTGTTTGTTTGTTTGTTTATTTATTTATTTATTTACTTATTTTTATGGCTGGCTCAGCTTGCCCTGAAAGCAGGGCTGGCACAGCATGTGGTGCCGGGGATCAAACCGCGGTCCCTGAAGACACCTAAGCTTTCCTAAGCAGGCGCGTTAGACCACTGAGCTGTTAGGTCCGGGAGACGTCAGGAGAAGGATGAGCCAAGAGTCGGTGCCTCAAAGTGTTACAGAGCTCTTTTATTGAATAAGCTGTGCCGACACAGGGCTACCCCCTGGAAGAGTGACCCCAAGCGGCTGTGTGAGTGGGTTTTTATAGGGTGCTTATGCTGATGAGGGATTCAGCAAGCGTCTTTTACAGAAGCCAATAGCGTAGGTTAGTCGGGGACTCTTTACAGTGATTGGATATCTTAGGTCTAGGTTATAGTCCAGTGGGAATGGTTCTGGTAACATTTGGGCAACCAGTGGGAGTACACTGACCACCCCCCTGGCCGGAGGGGAGTTTCGACACCCAGGTGACTTTCGGGGTGATAGAAACCTAAGTTACAGATAACAGAAGGGTGGTATCGAGGTGGGTCAGCCCTTACAGAACCATCCTGCCAGGCCCGGCTTTCAGTTTTTTGAGACAGGCTCTCTGCTATGTAGCCCAGTCTGGCCTCAGACTCACAGGCATCCCTCCTGCCCCAGCCTCCTGCATGCCAGGATACAGATGCGAGCCCCACCTCGGCTTTCTCAGGCTTCTCATTTGTAAAATGTCTATAGCCCCTGTTCCTTGTTGCCTTTCTTTTACTTTTCTACTCAGTTTATTTCTACTTCTTTCTGTGCTTGCTGAGCCGAAAGTCTGCGAGGCCGGAGCTGTGGCTTTGTCTCTGGGTGCTGGGTTGGGAGCTGAAGAGGCAGCTCCGAGTCACTGCTCACCCCTTCACCACCCACACAGGTGGGGGTGCAGACCTGAGCAGGGGCCGAGGTTCCCAGCCATCACCACAGCATGTGAATCAGGACCGCTGGGCACCAGCCTCGCCTGCTGTGAGCGGCTCTGGGGCCAGGCTGACATCGGGCTCCTACACAACCTCGCCCAAGCCTGGAGGCCTCGATGCTGCCGCTCTGCAGCCTCTTTTTTTTTTTTTTTAATTTTTATTTTATCTTTTTCTTGTTTCAGAACTTTTGTTTGTTTATTTTTATGGCTGGCTCAGCCTGCCCTGAGGGCAGGGCTGGCTCAGCACGTAGTGCCAGGGATAGAACCAAGGTGCCTGCAGCCGCCCAATCTTTCCTAAGCAGGCGCTTTAGACCACTGAGCCATCCTGCCGGGCCCCTGCAGCCTCTTGATGTGTGGCTGACCCCGCAGAGTCCTGGTATTGGGATTGGAGTGACCAGAGGAGAGTCCTTGCATCCTCAGATTGGACTGTGAGCCAGGCTTGGCCTGTTGTCTCAGCAGTTGGGAGGCTGAGGGCAGAGGATCACAAGCCTGAGCCCTGTCTGGGCATCTTCATGATCTGGTGAAATTCCTCCCACAAATTTTTTTTTTTTTTTTTTTTTTCAAATGACTGGGTAGAAGGTATAGCTTAATGCTAAGCCCTTGGTTCAATTCCAAGTCATGAAAAAATATATAACTAAATCAACAACAATAGAATAGAAACAATTCTACTGTAGAGATTGATGTTTGTAGTAGGGCGTCAGGGCTTGGATGCCCCTGGGTTGTAGAGTGCTTGCTTCACATACGTGAGGCCCTGGGTTCCATCCTCAGCCTGGATGGGGTAGCAGGGGGAGAAGAGAGAAAAGAAAGAGGACCAAAGTCTCTATATTGGGATCCAGTATGACAAAGCCAAGGAACTCAGTGAAAAAAAAAGATGTGGATTGTTATGTATTTATGTATGCACATGTTTACCTCTGGCAGAATGGTACCTGAGTCTTTTATCTTATCTTATCTTTTTTTTTTTTTTTTGTCTTTTTTTTGAGACAGGGTCTTGCTACGCAGTTCAAGCAGGCCTTGAGCTCACTTCTGTGGCCCAGGCTGGTCTCCAACTCGCACTGATCCTCCTGCCTCAGCCTCCTAAATGCTGGGATTATAGGCATGTGCCACCATGCCCGGTCCTATTTTATCTTATCTTTTATTTATCTTTTTAAAAATCTCGCTGGGGTGTGGTGGCGCACACCTGTAATCCCAGCACTTGGGAGGCTGAGGCAGGAGGATGGCTGCGAGTTCGAGACCAGCCTGGGCCACAGAAGTGAGCTCAAGGCCAGCCTGAACTACAGTGAGACCCTGTCTCAAAAAGCCAAAAAAAAAAAAAATCTCTCTTATCTTTTTTTTTTTTTTTTTTTTTTTTTCTGTACTTGAGTTTGAACTCAGGATCCTGTGGAAATGCTTACTCTACTGAGCTATCTCCCTGGCCCCTCTCTCACCCACCCTCTTTCCCCCAGCTGGGGTTCAAACTCATGACCTTACACTTGCCAGGCAAGTACTTGTGCCATGGAGCTATCTTCCCCCACCCCTTACCTCTTATCTCAGGTTGTGAAAAGGCTGGGTGTGGTGGCTCCTGCCTATAATCCTGGTGCTGAGGCTGAGGTTGAGGCTGAGGAAGGAGGAGGCTAGCCTGGGCTACAAAGTGAATTCAAGGCCAACCTCAACTACATAGAGACCCTGTCTCAAAAAAAAAAAAAAAAAAAAAAAAAAAAAAAAAAAAAAAAAAAAAAAAAAAAAAAAAAAAGGAAAAGAAAAAAAAAAGTGAGATGTATGTCAAACTGTTCAAAGGTCATTGATCCTGTTTAACTTTTACACTGGTTTGAGGAATATACATTACATATGATAGAAATATGTGGCAGGCATGTAGACTCATGTGTGTTCCAAGGGATTAAGTCTGGGTCTTTTTATTTATTTATTTAAATTTGTGTGTTTGGCACAAGATCTTGCTGTGCAGCTCAGACTCATAGTGATCCTCTTGTTTCAGCCTCCCCAGCACTGGGTTTACAGGTTTGAACCCTGGGGTTTCGGAGCTGGCATGGCCTGGGGTAGGAAGGTTTGAACCCATGTCCTTGTGCTTGCCCGGCAGGCACTTGGACCACTGAGCTATCTTCCCAGCCCCAAATCCAGGTCTTCTGAGCCTGGAAGCACAACCACGTTACATCTTCCACCATAAGAAGGATGGCATTATGAAGCAAGGATTTTGGGATGCAAATTTCCTCGAGGACCTGAAAGGCCTGTCGGAAACTGGGGAGGGGCCACGGGCCGCTCAGGGTGCTGCAGCCCACCCCTCCCACCTGCCCAGGGGCCTGTGCTTCAGCAGGGGCTGTACTGCCACTTCCAAGGGCACCCTACCAGGCTCTGGGTCCCCAAGGCAAGAGCCTCATTGTGGTGAATGCAGGAAGCCTGCTCCCTGGAGACAGGAGCAAACACCTTTTCAGACCTGATGTCCAGGCCTTGCTTGTCTGTATCAGTCGCCTTGTTCCACTTCCATTTCTTGCCCCCTTATCTGGTTACAGTTAACTTCCCAGTTGTATGTTTACTTACTTATTTAGAGACATGGTCTCACTATATAACCCAAACTGATCTTAAACTCACCGAGACCCTCCTGCATCAGCCTCCTGAGTGTTGGGGTCAAAGGTGTGTGTCTCACTGTGTAGGATGATAAGGAGGCCGGTCCTGGCCAGACAGAGTTCAAGGCCAGTCAGGAATATGTAATTAGACCATGTCTCGAAAGAAAGACTAAAACCCTACACAAACAAAAAAAGTTACCTGCATTCTGAAGTGCGGCTGTCTCACAATCCCTTATTAATTCCTTCCAGGTGGACTTTGTATGTTCATCCTGGGCCTACCAGGGCTGGCTCCTGAGGTAGAATCAGTCGTTGGCCTGGAGGATGGAAACATCTCAACCTTCCTTTTATTTTTGTTTTTGTTTTTTTGCCATTTTTGAGACAGGGTTTCACTGTGCAGTTCAGGCTGGCTTTGAGCTCACTTTTGTAGCCCAGGCTGGTCTCGAACTCGCAGCGATCCTCCTGCCTCCGCCTCCCAAGTGCTGGGATTACAGGCGTGAGCCACCACGCCCGGCTTTCAACCTTCCTTTTAGGTGTCCACCATTTCTCCTCATAGGTTTTAGCGAGGGGATGACAAATTCTCCAATATGGTCAGTTGGTCAACCTGGCCCTTGGCAAAATTGTTTTGGTTTCTTTCTTTCTTTCTTTCTTTCTTTTTTTCTTTCTTTCTTTCTTTCTTTCTTTCTTTCTTTCTTTCTTTCTTTCTTTCTTTCTTTCTTTCTTTCTTTCTTTCTTCTTCTTTTTTTATAAATGGAATCATGCATGCATGAATGAAGGAAGGATGGAATGGCTTGTTTGTTTTGTTTTTTGGCGGTACCGGGGTTTGAACTCACGACTTTGCATTTGCCAGGCAGGTACTTGTGCCACGGAGCCATCTCCTCAGCTGGTTTTGGTTTCTTTGAGACAGGCTGGCCTCCTTATGTTTTTGTTTTGAGACAGAAGCATCCCTTGCATAGTGCAGGCTGGCTTCCCGTTCACAGCGATCGTCCTGCCTCCTCTCTGTGGTACTGGGCTCACGGCTGCACACCCCCATGCCTGGGCAGCACAGAGTAGATGTACCTCCTTTTGCGTCTTCTGTTCGTGAAACACAGTCTGCAGCTTGGTGTCTGGCTTCTTCCTGTCCAAATTGTGTGAATGTGGTCAATTCATTATTCTGCAGCATATGTGCTTTATTACCTAAATAGAGTCCACCTTAGGTTTCTGTTGTTCAGACTCTGCTGTAGCTGGCTGGATACTCTTTAGAATGCTCAGTGCGGTTGGAGGGTAGTTTCAGTGATGACCTTTGTTTGCAGTGGCCAGGTGAGGGTGTGGGACCTGCCCACAGAGATCCCTTCTGTATGGTGTAGGCAGCCTCTGCCTCCTCTCTGCAAGCTATGAGAGCAGGTTTTATTTATTTATTTATTTATTTATTTTTGTCTTTTTGACAAAGGTGGTACTTTTTTGTGGCACCAGGGATTGAACTCAGGATCTTGCACTTGCCAGACAAGCACTTGGTCTACTGAGCTAACTCCCTGGCCCTATTTTTGTCTTTTTGAGACAGGGTCTCACTATGCAGTTCAGGCTGGCCTTGAGTTAACTTTTGTAGCCCAGGCTGGTCTTGAACTCGCACCAATCCTCCTGCTTCAGCCTCCCAAGTGCTGGGGTTATAGGTGTGCACCCCAACGCCCAGCCCTGAGAACAGGTTTTATTGAGCAGATACTCAGGCTGCAGTTTGGGGCCCCTTGCCTGGCCTTGCTCAGCGTGGCATAAAGACTGTTCTGTCGGTTACTTGTTTTGCAGTATTGAGAAGTGAGCTCAACACTTTCACACTGAGCTCCATCCCCAGCCCTTTTATTTAATGTATTAAATTTTGGGACAGGGTCTCGCTAAGCTATTAAATTGCCTGGATTTGGCTTGAATTTAGGATCCTCCTGCCTCAGCTTCTTAGAGTGCTGGAATTGTGGATTTGCCCCACCACTTTCAGATTTGTAGTTTAAACACATAAGTTTGTCGCATTGAGCATAGGAGTTTCTAATTTGGTGTCCCAGAGACAGATGGGTCTCTAGGCAACATGAGTGGTCACCTTCCACCTTGCACAGCACCATCTAGGGCTGGAGTGGAGCCCAGTGGCCCAGCATTTGTCTAAGGCGTGTAAGGCTAGGGTTCAATCTCCAGCTTCAAAAGACAATGGGTGTGGTGGTGCACACCTGTGATTCCAGCACCTGAGGCTGAGGCAGGAAGATCCTGAGTTCGAGGGTTGCCTGTGTTACACAGTGACAAGGTGAGACCTTGTTTTTTTTATTTTTAATATTTTTTCAGGGAATATTTTGAATAGTTTGGTAATAATTCTCAAATATTACTTATTTAATTTTTTGTGACAGGATTGTTTTTTTCTTTTCTTTTTGGTACTAGGGTTGAAACTCAGAACCTTGCACTTGCCAGGCAGGCACTTATGCCCCTCACCTATCTCCCAGGGCCCTGAGACACGGTCTTGCTATATAATTGAGGCTGGCATTGAGTTCACTTTGTAACCCAGTCTGGTCTCAAACTTACAATGATTCTTCCACCTCAGCCTTCTGAGTGATGGGTTTATAGGCCTGTGCTGACACACCCAGCCTGCTTTTGGCTCAGTGAATCACCCTGCGAGAGGCAGTGGTGCAGGCCTCAAGGTCATTCACTTCCCGGCTGTCACATCAAGCAAGCTACTTGCTTTTCTTCCCTGTATTTCATCATTTACATCTCCCTTGGATTCTGTTGATGATAATTAAAATATTAAGACTAAAGTTATTAAATATAAGAAGTACAAAGGTATATGTTCAGAAATACAAGTCTCTAAGTTTTTTGTAATAAACTTTTGAGATCAAGCTGGTTATGCAATGCTGAAAATGAAAAAATAGCTGAAAGTTGCATGTTATACAATAAAACATATAGTTATTCAAAACTGAGCTTCTGGGGCCCAGCGGGATGGCTCAGTGGTCTAGAGCGCCTGTTTGGGAAGGCTTGGGCGGCTTCAGGGACCGCAGTTCGATCCCCAGCACCACACGCTGCGCCAGCCCTGCCCTCGGGGTAGGCTGAACCGGCCATAAAAATGAGTGAATAAACAAACAAGGGTTCTGAAAACAAGAAAAAGGTAAATAAATAAAATAAAAAATTTAAAAAACAAAACAAAACTGAGCTTCTAATGAATCTGTAAAGTCATAGGGAAATTACATACATGTGATGTCAAGTGTAAAAGCAGCCTATAAAATCCCACACAACCTGGTGGCTGTGGTGGTGCACTCTGTCATCCTGTCATGTGGGAGACTGAGGCAGTTTTGCTGCAAGTCTGAGGCCAGCATGGGCTACACAGGGGTGCTCAAGGACAGCCTGGACTGCATAGTAAGACCTGTCTCAATAAAAAGAGAGAGACAGAGACAGAGACAGAGACAGAGACAGAGACAGAGGCAGAGGCAGAAGCAGAGGCAGAGGCAGAGGCAGAGGCAGAGGCAGAGGCAGAGGCAGAGGCAGAGGCAGAGGCAGAGGCAGAGGCAGAGACAGAGACAGACAGACAGACAGGAGAGATAGCCCGGCCCTCTAAGTGCTTCCCTGGCAAGCACAAGGATCTAAGTTCTATCTCCAGTACTGCACGCCATGCCATCACTGAAACTGGGAGTGGTGGTGCACACCTGTAATCCCAGCACTGGGGAGCCTGAGACAGGAGGACACTAGGTGTCTGAGCTGCATAGCAAGACTCTACCAAATAAGTAAAAAAGTAAATAAATAAATGATTTTT
>PVJA010056263.1:0-10868 GCA_004027025.1 Myocastor coypus
AAGATAGAAAAAAGTTACAAGTAAGAGTACATATAGTACAAAATTTCAAAACCAGAAAATTTTAACACTGGTTATATTACATATTTTCATCATCGGATCAGTTTAAATTAATAGATATAGGTATATAAGATTGATCAAAACAATTAAACATGAACACTTTCTGTAAACATTATTTTTTTAACAGTTGACACACTGCATATTGTCCTCACAATAGTTATACAGAGCACAGGGTGTGGGCATGACACACCTTCCAATTGATATTGGTAAAGAAAGAAAAAAAACAAAATTCTTCTCTTTGAACTAAGAGGAAGCAGATGCATGCACAGTCCAATGTTCCACAATTGCAGTGGGCCACCAGTGAAACTGGCAACATTGTAGGCTATTGATCCAAGCCTCTTACAGCTCATCACACCAATCTAGCTCTGCTTTTCATGCCTTGTAATTAAGCTTTTCCTCTAGGTGATCAAGGGCAAGCTAAAGCAAGACTTGTATAACAAAACATTCATCTTTTGTATCTTCCAAGGTCAAATCCCCTCATGATTAACTTTGGAACCATGTACAGTGCTTTGTAGAACTGTTGTTAGTGTCAGCCTTCAGGATGAGTCGTGGCCATTGCTTGACCAGTTTGCTCTCTGTGAAAGCCTGAAAGAATGTTTTTTCTCTGGGTGACTCTCCTTAAACACACTATAGTTCATTTATCCCTTTCCTCTGAGGTCCCATAATCTCCTTGACCAGAAAATTTGAGACGCCTCTGGGTTATAAGACATTACAGCACAGGTTCTCTTATGTCCTGAGTCCTTGCTGACCTTGAAGGGCTAGGGCCAAAGTATTGGCTATCTTCATACCCCTTCTTTTTCTCCAATTTTTCATCTGTTAACTTACATTCTCAACCCTCCAGCAGAAAAGCTTTGTGATTCTATTACTCTATAACCTAGATAATTGAGCTTATCATCATTGGCTTTCTGAATATCAAACATCTTTGACTTAGTTTGCAAATGATGTTTTCTGACCATCATTGATATTCTAATAACTGTTCTTTTTGTATCATTTGTATTGATCTTTCTCATTGATGCCTATTAGTTTCACATTGTTCATCTTTGCATCGTCTTGCAGCTTTTGAATTATTTTTTTTCCTGCATCCTAGTTGTTTTTAAGATATTTTTCCTTGCCTTTTCACTAGCTGTGACTGTGACTTCACAATCTCAAACTCTTTCTTTAGTTTCATTCATATGGTGTTGCTAGGTTGTGATTGATATATTATTGTTCTGTATATCTGTTTGAAACTGCTTCATGTGATCTTTCCTTCTTACATTGATCATTCAATGATTCCATCATTTTTGTATTCTCTAATTTATTGTCAATGTCTTCTTTAAAAGCATTTATTAATTCTTTCATTATAGTGATTCTTTCTTTTTCTACTTCAAAGATTATCTCTGATCTAATTTCCTCTGTAACTTTTCTCAGTTATTCCTTTACTTCAGATACTATTAATTCAGAGATTTCTTTTTTTATTTCAGAGGTTATTTCTGATCTGATTTCTCCTAAACTTTTCTGCTGTCTTTTATTTTTTCTTCAGACACTGTTAATTCAGAGACTTCTTTCTTCAGAGGTTATTTCTGATCTGAATTTCTCTATACCTTTCTGCATTTGTTTCTGTACTTCAGATGCTATTTATTCAGAGTTTTTAGCTGTGTGATTCAAATTTTCTTCTATGCTAGTGTTTACTGCACTTGTTCATGGTGGACTCAGGGCCTGGGATTTCATCTTGCGCCTTCTCTTTGTCATTTTGTGTAGCATTGTCTTTTGACCTTTGATGTAGAGATTTGGTGTAGTTATGCTGTTAACACTTGTTGGAATTAGGGTCCAGATTTACCAAATTTGATCTTGTCCAGATGTGCTTGGCTGGGTCTGGCTGCTGTATTCTGCCATTTCCTCCTTCGGCCCATGGAAGTGAACCAGCTGTACTCCTCCTGCAAGACATTCAACTCCTCCGTTAGTCAGTTTGGTCTGACCCCCAGCTTCCCTGTAGGGGATTTTGCTGCCAGATTCCACAGGAGGTTCCAGGTCTGGAATCTGGTAGAGTTCTGGTCATGTCACACAGGCAAATGTTCCTTCTCACATGGTGCTCCTGGGTTCTGGGTAGGGAAGAAGTTCCACGTGGGGAAGAAGTTTCAGGCGCAGCACATAGGCCAGAAGTTCTTACCTGCATGCATTCCATTACTGGGTTCTGGACCTCTAAGGGCTTCTATCTGACATTTTCATATTGCTATTTAAATGTTGAATTACTGTATTTAAGGTTAAGATGATGAGAACCATCTTTTATGTTTTTTTCAAGGTGACAGGGTAGAATTTAATTTTTTTACTGCCACAAATATATTTAATCTAAGATATTGTTGATATGCATAGTCTGTAATGAATTAATATGGAAGAAATAATAAAAACATTTACAATCTTCTAATTTATGATATGCAGTTGAGTAATCCTTATATAAAATACTTGGGTTAAAAAGTGTTTCAGAATTTGGAATTTTTAAAAATTTCAATTATTGGCATGAATAATGAGATAACTTTGGAATGAAACACAAGTCTCAGCATGGAATTCACAGACTCTGAAGATAATTTCAAAAAGTACTCCTGTTTCATATTAATTTCTTCCTGCAATGAAACTCATGAAGTGAAGCATAAACCTTTCCATGTGTGCCATTACTTGGTGCTTAAAACTTTCAGAATTCAGAGTATGTGAGAGCTAAGCCTAATTGTGTCAACCGGAATCACTTAGGAACCATCAATGGCATTGGTGAAACATACTTCTGGATGTTTAGAGGTGTATCATGCAGGCATGGTGTTAAGTATTTTTACTTTGGATTCTTACCCTTTTTGTGCTGCTGTTCACCTGCATATAAGAAACCGGGCATCTTTCATATGCCATGACCTTTGGCTATGACCTTCTTGCCTTGAAGTCAGCTAAGCACAAGCTAAATCGTCTGGAACTGTGAGCTAAATTTAAGCTCTATCAATTAAGTTGTGGGTTTCTGCATACTGTCCAGCAGTGGGAAATCAGACTAATAGGGAGAATTTATGATTTCTATTTCTAGTAATACACAAATATGGTATACATTTTAAGTTCGCATTATACAATTAGTTGAGATCATGACCTGGATGATTATTCTAGAGAAGCACAGCAGCTGAAGGTAGTCTTCTGCACTTCCTAAGTTGGTCATAGAAAATAGCAATGCAGTGATCAGAAATAGCTGCAAAAATAAGAATGTAAAAATTTCCCAGCGACAGAGCATCTATTTATTCAGCAAAGCTTTGTTTTGTTGAGCTGCATTTGTTGCATAGGGAGCAACCACCAACTAACTAGTACATATGGGGTGAGGGAAGAACAAGAAGAGAGAGGAAAAGTTACAACAAAATAATAGACAAGAGGAGAAAGCTTCCCTACATAGCTCAATTAGATAACATGATGTCTTAAAGTATGCTATTTAAATTGTTAACTATCTCTATAATTACTATTGTGTAACAATTTGCAATTATTAAACAAATTTGTCAAGAAAATTTTAGTAGTGATGAAGTATGTTTCTTTGTTTTGAAAAAAAAATCAATTTTACCTAAATGAACACCAGCCAAAGCAGAGTGTAACATTTTGGAAAAGAATCAGGAGCTCTGAGTACATTTTATAGTTGACTATTTTGGTTAGGGCAGAGCGCAACACTAGCATGCTACAAATGATAGATGGGGGCTGTGCTTGGCTTCTTATGGATTCAGCAGATTTCTTGCAGCCCAGAAACTTCTTTTCCTCTGAGTTTCCTTTAAATTGAAGACAGTCTAAATGCTAAAGTTTTAGAACAAAATTCTCCCAATGCCATTTATTTTTAACATCCTTATTATGTTTTTTCCTAGTTATCTACCTATCAACATATTCATTTCTCTTGAAATAGGAACAAATCATATTTCCCTCAAACTTTCAATAATTCTGTACTTTAAATTTATAGATACAGAAATCACACATTTAAGAAACTAAAACGCTTACACTTACAATGTTTAAACTTAGACACACTGGGTATCCTCTCTCTCTCTCTCTCTCTCTGTCACACACACACATGTGCATGTGCATGTGCACGTGCTCTTATTCTCTAAACTTGCTTTCTCACAGTAGGAAAAATGGAGGTAGACTACATGGAGAGTTTGGAAAAGCATCTGAAGAAAGAGGCAGAAAGGATGATGAGAAGTAAAAAAGATGAAGATACAGTATGGATACAGTCCCCAAGATGTATGCAATTGTTATGCATTAAAATTACAGACTAATAAAAAATTTCTTCTCTCTTTCCCTACATATAAACACTGATGCATGATTTATCATCAGACTTATATAAGTATACCCCATAGGCTATAGATGAATATTATTTCTAGGTGTGTTAACTTGAGAAAACACTATTTATTCTATTTATTGCCACTCTAAATTGATGTATTAAAACATCCATTATTACCCTTCTCTTTATTAGCCTTTTCATTATGATGAGTCTATTTTATGACTTATATAATGTAATGTATCAGAACCTGACAAAATTCTACACAAAATAGCAAAATCATTAGCTATCTTAATTTGTTTAGAATGAAAATAATGCTGATCATAACCAGTTTATGTAGCCAGACGTGGTGGCACCCAGCACTTGGGAAGCTGAGGCAGAAGGATCTGTGCATGTTTGAGACCAGCCTGGGCTACAAAGTGAGCTCAAGGCCAACCTGAACTGCATAGCAAGACCCTGTCTCAAAAAGACAAAAATAAGTAAATAAATAGAAAAAAAATTAAAAAGAAAAATAAACCAGTTCATGTAGTGTCAGCATTATTCTTCTGTCACACATCTGACAATGTCATATTCTTACATAAAACAAATTAGTGATTTTTCGTGTCTTATTGTCTTTGTGATGTATTTAGTGTTAAGAGGACTGCTGATCACATTCCTCTTCCACTCAGAAAATCCTGTATCATTCTTTTCTGTACTCTACCGTATCTTTGGTTTTTTTCTTCTTTTTTAACCTCTAACATGTGACTTAAATATTTATGTGGATGGACTCTGTTTAATTCTAATAATCACTCTGTGTATTAGATTCTTACATTACCTTTACTTTAAAAGTGTAAAACTGGGTTGCAAAATGGTTAAATTAATTTCCAATACCTAGAACTAAGACATAAGAAAATCAGGATCAGGGGCCCGGCAGGATGGCTCAGTGGTCTAAAGCGCCTGCTTAGGAAAGCTTAGGAGGCTGCAGGGAACGCAGTTCGATCCCCGGCACCACATGCTGCGCCAGCCCTGCCCTCAGGGCAGGCTGAGCCGGCCATAAAAATAAATAAATAAACAAACAAAAGTTCTGAAACAAGAAAAATAAAATAAAATAAAAAATTCTTAAAAAAGAAGAAAATCAGGATCACAACTCATTACCCAGTGATTAAATACACCTTATAATTACTAAAAAGAGGCATTTTACTTGTTCCATTTAGCCACTTAGCAAAGTATCTTCAGAAAATCATGGATAGTGGAACCATTTGTGATGTATCAATCAATGTATCAATCTGCCAACTATCTTCTTTAAGAGTTCATTTGGTCTAGCCGGGCATGGTGGCGCACGCCTGTAATCCCAGCACTCGGGAGGCTGAGGCAGGAGAATTGGTGCGAGTTCGAGACCAGCCGCGGCTACAAAAGTGAGCTCAAGGTCAGCCTGAACTGCACAGCGAGACCCTGTCTCAAAAAAGACAAAAAAAAAAAAAAGTTCATTTGGTCTCAACTTGATGCAATCTAATATGCATTTTGGTATAAAAACTTCCAAGTAAGGACCTGCCACTGTGTACTATTAAGAGGGGGACCCACTGTTTTGAGTATCAAACTGCCACATCTAGTGGTTTCACACCTTAGTTCCTCTTAGCACAAAGCCACTGAGCTGAATATCAAACAGTTAACTTGATGCAGGATGAAGCCCAGAGAGAGTTATGACCAGAAGAGTTGGTTGCTTCATGGTGAAATAACAGATGGGCCAACAGCACTAGTCCCAAGAAAATACTAGGCTGGTACAACTACACAGGAGCAACAAGAAACAGCAGCATGAGTTTTACCCTGAGATTCTCTTTTCAATCAAAAAAGATTTAGTACAGCATCTACTGTTTTACCCAAAGAGAACTTAAACAGTCACTGTTTGGGAAGGGAGCTGATTTATGGGCCTGAGCCATAGAACATCTATACTGCAGCTTCCTTTCAGGACTGTAGTGTTATCCTGCCACAGAGACAGAGGAAGAAACAGCAATAGGAGACAGACATGGAGACGGTAAGGTTCTAGACATAGACTAGGTGACATCCCCTCGGAAGTTCAAGATCACACCAGAAGGACAGAGGGCCTGCACTCTGCACTCTTCAATGAGAAGTCAAATTCCACAGGTGTGGGTTGGACAACTGGCTGGATTCAAACATGCTATATTGAGTTTAGCAATATATTTGAATCCCTGTCCTGTGGTGTACATCCAGGGGAGGTCAGTAGCCTGATTGTTCCCCCAGGTACCAACGTAAATAGAAAAGTGATGTGCCTTACAGAGTTACCGCAGTCTAAGGATAACAAAAAATGGATTCCTGGAGTGGGGAGTCACATCACAAATTTAATGAATAGAAAGCGGGACAGAGAGGACTGTAACAACCTGTCCTGGAAGGAACATATTGCAAGTCGAAGTACTACAAGTCCTGGAAGGAAGCCACTGGTCTGGAAATATATAAGACATTTATGATCCAATTTTTCTCTACTAGTGTGTGTGTGTGTGTGTGTGTGTGCGTGTGTGTGTGAGATGTTTAAGTTTACTTCATATTTTATTTTTCTCTTTATATTGTTATTGTCTTATTTACACACTATTCCTATTTTTCATCTTTCCTTTCCTTACTCTTCTCTTTTAATTGTTTTCCTTACTAGATTTTCTTTAATTTATACATTATTTTTCTTATTTTTCCTTTCCTTATTGGCTTTCTTTGTTATTTTTATCCACTAATATTGTTTCTTTTTATTCCTTAATAAGATACTATATTTCATTTTTTCACCTTCTTCTCATTTCCTACTGCTTAATTTTCAAATTCTCCATTTTTCATGCTGACATTCCTCAGACCCTGTACCATTACTAGTATACAGATTAAGCTTTATGAATCTATAGGTAGTTGGCTACTGCTTAAGACTATTGAATGCTGTCATATGGTTAGTGAAGGTAAAGATTTTTCCTTTGACTAAATATTTACTATAGATCAATATCTAGTTTGTTTTAGAATGTACAGAAAATAGTAGATATCTTTTCCATGGATAAGAGAGGTAATTATTGGTTTATAGAATATGTGAATATTCAGATTATGTTTGACATTATTGTTGATATTGTTTTTATTATTATAGCCAAAATGACATAGATATGCTATAAATTCCTTTTATCTGTGTGCTAATATTGGGATTGCTGGGGCTTTATAAATAACTAAGTGGACTGTCCTTCAAGAAGGTGGTATTAGGCCAAATAATCTGCAACTTCCCATCCCAAATAAATGAGAGTGGCTGAACTCTGAGAACAAAGGCCACTGCAGGACTTAGCAACACCAAGATATGCTTGAAAAGTAGACATTGACCAAAGTCTCCATACTAGCCACAGAAATACCCATTATAACCTATAGGCCTCCGCATAGGAAAAGAAAAAAATAAATAAAAAGCTAGAAACAGGAGAATAAAAGTCAACAAAACATGTCCCAGACTCCCAACTGCCCAAAAGCCAATCCAAGGGCAATCATGGGGGAGGAAATTAAAAAACACACAGCTGAATTATATGAAAGAATAGCAGCAGTAACAAAACAGGTCAGTAAGGTGCTTGGTAAATTCAAACAACGTATAAATAAACAAAAATTATCTCATACCATTTTAACAAAAAAAATTAGCAAAATACAGAAGATAATAATGAAAAGCTGCCAGTCCTAAGCAAACAAATGTAAAATATGAATACCTAGCATAGAAAAGAATTTGGGCTCTAAAAATGAAATTGTAAAAGAAAATTCAAAAAGAAAAACAGAACATTAAACATTATATTGAAAGTATAGTCTTCAGTGGTGGTCAATGTAGGAGAGAGTCAGACCTAGAAGCCTGGTGATCAATAAATGAGAGAAATCTTAAAAACAAGAAAACATGGAAAATGGTCCAAACAGCTGCTAGATGACATAAAGAAGATTAATCCCTGATTAGTTGGAATTAATGAAAAAAATCACAAGACAGCACAAATGGCATCAAATAACTCTACAGAACTAACACCAAAAACTTTTGAAACATCAAGAAAGAATTCAACTAACAGTAAGTGAGGATATAGAATCCCAAATAGCCATGATCAACAAAGAGCTACAAGATGGCATTTGTTATTCAAAATACCAGAATTTCAGTGCAAGTATAGAATATTAAAAGCTATCAGAGAAGAGCACTGGATTATTTATAAAGGAAAATCCACCAGAAATATTCACACTTCTTAGAATACATCATAAAAGTAAAGAAAGTTTAGAGTAAATTGTTTCAATCTTTAAGATAAAATAACTTCAAACAGACTGATATATCTTGAAAAATTAGCTTTCAGAATTGATGGGAACATGAAATTTCAAATGTAAAGAGCACCTAAAAAATTCATCTTCATCAAATCAGCATACCAAATATTTCTCAAGGATATTTGAGAAGGAGGTAATAAAACTAACAATATCAGAGGGGCAGCAAGATGGTTCAGCTCCTTTGGCAAGCTTAGGCAACCACAGGGACTACAGTTTGATCCCAGCACCACATGCTGTGTCAGCCCCAACCCCAGGGCAGGCTGAGCTGGCAATTAGATAAATAAATAAATAAATAAGGCTGACAATACCAAATGTCTTATACAGGTATGGCAACCAGTTGAGTAAAAGGGAAAAAGAAATCAGTAGTACAGAAAAGATATAATGTCAGGGATAACGTACTGCCTAACAGTTAAAACTATCAATGAGATTGGCCTCAACTTAGCAATCAAAAGACACAGATTTATAGAATGTGTCAAGACACAAAATCCAACAGTATACTACGTAAAAGAAACACGTATAACACAAAAGAATTCATAGACTAAAAAGTACAGGATGGCCTCCATCCGAACCCCAACTGCCCCAAAGCAAACAGTGAAGATCTTCTGCTCCACAACCTGATGTTGAAGTAATTGGAGCATATACAATTCCAAATAATATCAGCCCAATTAAAAACATACCCAGACATAATGATTAAGATCCCAGATCCAGGACAAGAATGATATATGAGAAGGAGCTACAGAAAAGAAACATAACATTTAAAGGGAAATCTATCAGAATAATGGCAGATTTCTCTTCGCAAACAATTAAGTCAAGAAGAGCATGGATCAGAATACTTCAAGTCCTCCATGAAAATGAATTCCAGCCCAGACTGCTATACTCCACAAAATTCTCTCTTTCAAGTTTGATAAAGAAGTAGAATACTTCTATGGCAAAGAACGACTAAAGAATTTCATGATGACAAAGACAACACTACACAGACTTCTAAAAGATATTCTAGAGAGGGACCAAAATGACCAGAACTCCATGGATCAGAACAGAAAGAACCCACCAAATAGGGCAAACAATAAATCACAGGAGAAAAGAATATAGTTTACAGCAGCAGGCAAATAACATGCTAATCATAAGTCAATGCATCTCATGTATAACCATCAATGTAAATGGACTCAATTCACCAATTAAAAGAGATATATTGACAAAGTGGATTAGGAAGCAAAATCTAACAATGTGCTATATACAAGAACCACACTTAAATTAAAAAGAAATTCATAGGATTAAAGTCAAAGAATGGAAAACAATACTACATGCCCCAGCACCTCAGAAAGAGTGGGGTAGCGATCCTGTTTTCAGATAGTCTGAACTTCAGACCAATAATGATCAAATGAAATAATGAAGGCTACTACATACTGGCTAGGGAAAAAATACAAGAGGAAATGATAAATTAAATTATGTATGCACCGAACATGGGATCATCCAACTATAGAAAACAATTCTTAATGGGCATGAAAACATCAATACTATTGTCCAATAACACAATCTTAACAGGAGACCTTAACACATCCTTACCCTCAAAGATAGGTAAAGCGGACAAAAGAACTAGCAAAGAAGTAGGAGAATTGAACCAAAACTTGGAACAAATGGACTTAGTGAACATATTCAGAGTGTCCCACCCAGCTACATCTGAGTATATTTCAGCTGCACATGAGATATTTTATAAAATAGACCAAATACTAGTCCATAGTTCATGTTTAAGTATATGCAGGAAAACAGAAGTTATGCCATGCATACTATCTGACCACACTGCAATGAAGCTGAAAGAAATGACAAAAGAAACCACAAAAAACAAAACAACAACAACAACAACAAAAAAAAAAAAAACAGAAATACCTGGAAATTAAATAACACTCTCCTCAGCAACCAAAGGGTTACAGATGAAATTAAATAAAAATTAAACAATCTCTATAATTCAATGATCATTTAGGTACAAACTATCAGAGTTCATGGGACTCAATGAAAGCAGTTCTTAGAGGGAAATTGATAGCTGTGAAGTCAAACTGCATGAAAGCAGAACAGGAACAAATCAGTATCCTAATGCTGCACCTCATACATCTAGAAAAGGAAGAGCAAACCAAACCCAAAGTGCAAAGACAGGAGGAAATTAAAAAGAGTATAGCAGAACTGTTGTTAGTGTCAGCCTTCGGGATGAGTCATGGCCATTGCTTGCTTGGCCATTTTGCTTTCTGTGAAAGCCTGTGTTTTTCTCTGGGTGACTCTCCTTAGA
>PVJA010056264.1:0-10871 GCA_004027025.1 Myocastor coypus
AAAGAAAAAAAGGGGGAAAAGAAAAAAAAAAAGTAATGTGGATTTAGAAAGGTTAATGTTTAGTTGTTTGATCAATCTTATATACCTATATGTATCAATCTAAACTGATCCGATGATGAAAATATGTAATATAACCATTGTTAAATTTAAACAATAAAAGAATTGGAAAAAAAATTGAGAATGCAGTGCAATGGGACAGAGTCCATAGGTTCCAAAGGTTTAGTGCCCAGCACCACCTGGCACACTGGCCTGTAACTGGTGCACTAAATCTTAGCTTCCTTCACTTTTCTCTCTGCCAGATCAGCAACAGCTGGCCTTGCTCAGCATGGGCTAACTGCCCGGGCAGTTGCAGTCTCCCTCTCTGACCAGCCAAGACATGGTCCTGGAAACCCAATAATGAAGTTGGCAAAGGCAGGTGACTAATTTGATCTCAGAATCCCCAAAGCCTGAGAGTGCTTGAGATGGGGTTCAGGGGAGGACTTCTGTAGTGGGGGAGGGTACAATTTGGAAGTAGAAACAGATTATTATTGCTATTGTTATTGTTGTTGGTTCTGAAGATTGAACCTAGGGTCTTGTGCATGCTTAGAATTCTGTCACTAGGCTATAACCCACCCCCATAGCATATATTTTTCAGGAAGTGTTCCAAATATTGCTGTATTAGAATTACCTGTGATACTTATTTTGGCTTTTTTAATATAAATTTTATTTATTTATTTATTTATTTATTTTCTTGTTTCAGAACCTTTGTTTGTTTATTCACTCATTTTTATGGCTGGCTCAGCCTGCCCCAAGGGCAGGGCTGGCGCAGCATGTGGTGCCGGGGATCGAACTGAGGTCCCTGAAGCCGCCCAGGCTCTCCCAAATAGGCACTTTAGACCACTGAGCCATCCCACCAGGCCCCTTTTTTGTCTTTTTGAGACAACATCTCGCTGTGCAGTTCAGGCTGGCCTTGAGCTCACTTTTTAGCCCAGGCTGGTCTCGAACTCACACTGATCCTCTTGCCTCAGCTTCCCAAGTGCTGGGATTACAGGTGTGAGCCACCACGCCCAGCTACCTGTAATACTTTTTAAAAATTCAGTTCCTGGGCTGGGGAGATAGCTCAGTAGAATAAGCACTTGCCTGGCAAGTGCAAGGTCCTGAGTTCAATCCCTAGTACTGCATAAAAAATAAATAAATACAAATTCAGTTTCTGGCTGGCATCTTACTTTTCTCATTTTTCAGATAAAACACCCAACTCAAATTTAAAGGAAGGAAAGCTTATCGTAGCTCATGAGTTTGCATAAGATTTAGTTCATAGTTGGCTGGCTCCAAGGCAGGGTGGCATGGCAGAGGAGCATCACACAGCAGGCATCAGGCAGTAGGCAGCAGGCAGCAAACAATGGCAGCAGCCCTCTTTGTGTCTCATATTTCACCCAGGTTGCTCTCCCTTAGGTCTGGTAGCACTCATACCCCTTAATCCCAGCATCTCACTGTGAACCAATCCCAGCATCTTACCCTTGATCCCAGAATCCAAATGAGGCTTTGGGAGCACATCTAGATACAAGTCATAACAGCTGGGGACATAGCTCAGTGGTATAGCACTTGCCCAGCATGCAAGAGAGTCTGAGTTCTCTCCCTAGTATCACAATAAGCCAATCTGTCTATCTCCAGTTCTCACACCAGGCTACAGAATCAGAAGTATAACCTGAAGTTTGGAAACGACTTCTCTTTGTGCTGAGGGTGTAATTCAGTGGTGGAACACTGGCTTAGCATACATGAGGGTTTCATTTTCAGCATTGCAAAAATATAAATAAAACCACTTCTCTGTGGTTCAGAACAGGTAACTTTTTTTTTTTTTTTTTTTTTTTTTTTTGGTCCTTTTGAGACAGGGTCTTGCTATGAAGTTCAGGCTGGCCTTGAGCTTACTTTTGTAGCCCAGGCTGGTTTCGAACTCGCAACAATCCTCCTGCCTCAGCCTTCCAAGTGCTGGGATTACAGGCATGTGCCACCACGCCCGGCTCAGAACAGGTAAATTGTGATGCCCAGGAATCTTTACAGCTCTAGAGCCTGACATTGAGCGCAAGGCCATCTGATTTCTAGGCAGGGAACAGAGAACCGCAAGAAGCAAGATTAGATACATCAAGGTCACTAGTACCTATAGTATAAAGCCAGTAGGGGGCAGCACATACATACACAGATTTGCAGAAAGAAAAACTGTCTAGCCAGGCATGGTGACACATGCCTGTCATCCCAGCACTTGGGAGGCTGAGGGAGGAGGATCAGTGTGAGTTTGAGACCAGTCTGGGCTATGTAAGTGAGTTCAAGCAAGCCTGTCTCAAAAGGACAAAAACAAAAACCAAAACTTGCCTGCTCTATCTAGGTAAATCTAGTTTTATTTGTACTGAGAATGGGCCATTACCTCCTGACTATCAAGACAGATCTCCTGGATCCCATCCCAGCACCAAGAAAACAATCTAAAGAAATTGGGGGGATAGCCCAGTAGTTGAGAGTGTGTCAACGGGGCCAACAGGTTGGATTCCCAGCACAACAAATTAATTAATAATTAATAAATGCAAACTTAAAAATTAAACCAGGCATGGTAGCTCCTATCTGTAGTCCCAGCACTTGGCCAGCTGAGGCAGGAGGCAGGCTCAAGGGTAGCCTAAACCACAAATGGAAATCTTGTCTCAACACACAAAAATAAACCAAAAAAATTTTTTTAACTTTCTGATAGCATGTTAATTCAAATATTACATTGAATGTGTACATACACATACGCCACAAATTTAAATCATGCTACATATTATCTCATCATTAAGGGTATTACAAGCCTGCAAATTCCCTGTTGCCTGAGGGTTTTTTTTTTTTTTTTCTGTAGTTAGGACAAGGTCTACAGGGTCTCACTACATAGATCAGACTCAGTGATTCTTCTGTTTTCAGCCTTCCAAGTGATGGGATACCACCATGCCCAGTCTCAGTCACCATCTCAGCATGCCCTGTGGGTAGAGCTGGCAGGGCACATTGGGATTGAATCCCGGCTGCTGAGCTCTGCCTAAGCAGGTGCTTTAGTCCACTGAGCTATCAGGCTGGCCCTCTGAGTTGGTATTCTTTTTTTTTTTTAATTTTAAAAAATTATTTTTTTTTCTTGTTTCAGAACCTTTGTTTGTTTAGTCACTCATTTTTATGGCTGGCTCAGCCCGCCCCGAGGGCAGGGCTGGCGCAGTATGTGGTGCTGGGGATCAAACCACGGTCCCCGAAGCTGCCCAAGTTTTCCCAAGCAGGCGCTTTAGACCACTGAGCCATCTTGCCGGGCCCCTGAATTGATACTCTTTTTTTTTTTGTCTTTTTGAGACAGGGTCTCGCTATGCAGTTGAGGCTGGTCCTGAGCTCACTTTTGTAGCCCAGGCTGGTCTCGAACTCGCACTGATCCTCCTGCCTCAGCCTCCCGAGTGCTGGGATTACAGGCATGCACCACCACGCCCGGCCTGAATTGATATTCTTGATAGTGAGTGTACTGGTTTGCCAACTAGCATGGAGCTGGATGTGGGGGTCCACCCGAGGATTGTTGCCAGTAGCATAAGAAGCAGAACTGAAGCTGTTGAGAGGCTGTTAGGGAAGCTGTTAGGAGAAAGCTGTTGGAGCTATTGGAAGCTGCTCGTTCTCTTGGGCTATTCTGCTGGAGGACCTTGTTCTGCTGGCTTTCCTGGTGAACTTGGATGTCCTTGTTGGAGCAGGAACATGGGACCTTGTTGTTGAGAATGGCTACGGTTCACTTTGTGGGAGCTCTGGTCCTCACTTTGAGCATCATTTCCTGGCTCCAGAGGGGAAGAGGTGCACTGCTCAGCCTTGTAGAGAAACTTGTCATATTGAATTTCCTGATGGGAACTCAGCTTTCTTTATCCCATCACTGGAGAAGCTCAGCACCTCACTGTTACTGAGAATGGCTGTGGTTCTTTTGGAGAGAGCTCTGGTTCTTAAGTGTTGCTTCCTGGATCCAATTCAGATCCCTCAGCTTGCTAGCACAGATCCTTCATCCTGCTGGCATATACCTTCTAGCTTCCACCACTGGCTTTGGGCCTTTCCAGAGCAGATCCATGAAGCAGGCCTGCATAAGACATTGCCATGGGCTCTAGGCCCCCAGTTGAACTTGTAAGTGGCATTGTTATGGGCTCTACAATTTCAGCTGGACTCACACAGGATATTGGGATCCAGGCCCTTAGCCAGATTCTTTGGTCTTTAGTATGTGGACAGATTTCCTGTACTTTTGCATATGATTCTTTGGGAGATCATAAAATAATCTTATGTGTCCTGTGTTATATTGTTACCCTTGCAAAAACTCCAACTGTGACAATGGACTTAAACAACAAAGATCTCAAAGCTTCTTCCTGGAGATCATATTTTGGGGCTATACATCAGTGAGCTTAACCTAGCCAAACAAACACAAATTTATTTATTTATTTTTGTCTTTTTGAGACAGGGTCTCATTATGCAGTCCAGGCTGGCCTTGAGCTCACTTTTGTAGCCCAGGCTGGTCTCGAACTTGCAACGATCCTCCTCCTGCCTCAGCCTCTCAAGTGCTGGGATTACAGGCGTGTGCCACCGCGCCCGGCAACAAACAAAAAATTTAAAAACCATACAAGCTCCTGAATTCTGGCACTCATATCAAAGTTGGGGATGAGGAATTATCAAGGACACCTTACTACCCTGGTTTAAAAAAAAATAATAGTGAACAATTAAAAGGTACAAAGAACACTGGTTTTAGGATGAGATAGGCCTGGGTATGAGTCCTGGCTCAACCTTTTCTTTTCTTTTTTTGGAGATTTGTAATTCAGGCTGGCCTCAGATTTAGAGTGATCCTCCTGCTTTAGCCTCCCAAATGTTGGGATTATAGGCCTTTGCCACCACTCCCAGCTTTCAACTTTTTGTTAGCTTCTTACATGACCTTGAGCAAGATTATAAATGCTTCCTCATCCTAAAATGGGTATGAAAATAGCTTTTTAAAGGGGTGGTGGTGATTAACAAAAAATGTTTAGCAGGTGACTGGCTTCTGATAAATGTTCCATAAATGGGGAATATAAGTAATTACTGCCACAGTCTGGGATTGAGGACATCTGTCTGTAAAACAGGAGGTGGATGGAACCTGTTGGTTGAACCATTCCTATCTTCTTGTTTAATTGTTTATCAGGTCCTGTCTTTAAAGTATCTTTCAGGGGACCCCAACCTCTATCCCAAACTCCTACAAGACTCAAACATAGGGCCCGGTGGAATGGCTCAGTGGTCTAAAGCGCCTGCTTGGGAAAGCTTGGGCAGCTTCAGGGACCATGGTTCGATCCCCGGCACACATGCTGCGCCAGCCCTGCCCTCAGGGCAGGCTGAGCAGGCCATAGAAATGAGTGAATAAACAAAGGTTATGAAACAAGAAAAGAAAATAAAATTTTAAAGTTCTAAAAAAAAAAAGATTCAAACATAACCACACCAGAGCCAGCACACTGCAAACCATGGCCTACCCGTTTGATACATGAGCCCAAGCTAAGAACCCCTCAAAGGAGTCACATAGTTCTGGTTTCTGTTCCCACTCCTGCAACTACCACCTGCCACAGTAGTGTTTGCTCTGTGGCAACTAGAGGCAGATCTGTAACAGGAAGTATTGGGGGTACATTTCCTTCCAAGACTATGAGTCTCTGGGCCTGGGCCACCTCTCCCTCTGAATCTCCCAGAAATAAAACAAGGAAAAAAAAAAAAAAAAAAAAAGCCAGAGTGGGCTGTCAGGAGGGAGGGTTCCAAGCAACAAGACTAGATACCATATTCTCTCCCACACCCCAGCCACTTGGGCAACTCTTGGTTGTAGCCTGGTAAAATATAATAGTAACTCCCCTCTCTACTTCACAGGTGTTGTTTGGGCCAAAGAGGATGGATGTTGCTGATAAAGTACTTTGTTAAATTCAGAAGCTGTTTGGAAGGCAGCACGGAGGCGCTGAGGGGGCTTGATGCCCAAAGTTCCAGTTCTGGGCCCGGCGGGATGGCTCAGTGGTCTAAAGCGCCTGCTTGGGGAAACTTGGGCGGCTTCAGGGACAGTGGTTCGATCCCCGGCACCACATGCTGCGCCAGCCCTGCCCTTGGGGTGGGCTGAGCCGGCCATAAAACTGAGTGAATAAACAAACATTCTCAAACAAGAAAATAAATAAATAAATAAAATTTTAAAAAAGCAAAACAAAGTTTCAGCTCTGGACTGATACTTTGCTTAAGGCTGGCACACCTAAGAACAGCCTTCTAGATCCGTATGCAGGAGAAAGCGGGAAGAGAGGATCGCCCTCTTCTGCCAACTTGGGGAGTGGACTGCGGTGCAGGCCCAGCAAGAAGCAAAGCCAGGACTGGCCCTGAGCAGATGTGCAGGAAAGAGGGTACACAGGCCAGCAGGCGGTGGCGTGGACCGGAGGAGGTGTCTCTCCCACCCTTCTGAGACACGTGCAGTTGTTTCCGTGCCGGGGTGATCACATGACCCGCATCAGCTGACCCGTCACGGTGGAACCCAGCGCTGGCGCCGGTCAGCTCGGGCTGCGCCGCGACCGCGACCGGAGAGCACAGCACCCTATAGAGGGGTAAGAGCCCCCCCGCCCTGTCTTCTTCTCTGTCGCCGGTTTGTCGCAACCACCTGTGCCCCAGTCTCTGGCCCTCGCCCATCTCAACCCTTCCGGCCTGGCACCCCGGAAGCCAGCTCGTAGAGGGCTGAGGCCAGGCTTAGCCCCGCGCTGCCCCCAGGTGGCCAGGAGGATATGGCCCAGGGGAGCAGGGGGCGGGAAGTCGCTCTCACCACCCGGGCGGAGGGCTGGACGCCACCCGGTAGCCCAGACATGGAAGAGCTGCTCAGGTGCGTGGAGAGGGACCTGAACCTCGATCCCCAGCAGCTAGCCCCGGCTCCGGAGGGCACCCACGTGGTGGCTCTAGTGCCCGCGCGCTGGCTGGCCAGCCTCCGGGAGCGCCGGCTGGGACCCAGCCCCCGCGCAGAGGGCCTGGGCGAAGCGGAAGTCAGGACTCTGTTGCAGCGCTCAGTGCAGAGGCTGCCCCCAGGTTGGACGCGCGTGGAGGTGCATGGGCTGCGGAAACGGAGACTGAACTACCCGCTGAGCGGGACCCTGGCCTTTGAGGAGGGGTCCTCCACCCCTGAGACCCTCACTCGCTTCATGCAAGAGGTGGCTGGCCAGAATTACCGCAATCTGTGGCGCCATGCATACCGCACTTATGGGCAGCCCTATAGCCATAGTCCAGCCCCCTCAGCAGTCCCTGCCTTGGACTCAGTAAGACAAGCTCTGCAGAGGGTGTATGGTTGCTCCTTCCTGCCAGTGGGTGAGACTGCCCAGGGCCCATCAAATGCCAGAGATGGTCTCTGTCCCTCTCGGGGCACCCCAGCCTGTCCTAGCCTTTTGCGAGCTGAGGCCCTGCTGGAGTCACCAGAGATGTTGTATGTGGTGCACCCTTATGTACAGTTCTCTCTGCATGATGTAGTCACCTTCAGTCCTGCCAAGCTGACCAACAGCCAAGCTAAGGTGCTTTTCATTCTCTTCCGTGTGCTGAGGGCCATGGATGCCTGTCATCGCCAGGGCCTGGCCTGCGGGGCTCTGTCTTTACATCACATTGCTATTGATGAGAAGCTTTGCAGCGAGCTACGGCTGGACCTGACGGCTTATGAGATGCCCATGAAGGATGAGAACAAGGAGACCCCTGGAGCTAGGGACAGGACAGGTGTTAAATCTGAAAAAGAGGAAGCAGGAAGACCTGGGTGTCCCATCTGCCAGGAAGAGCTTAGGGGACTTGTGCTGGACTGGGTCCATGGTAGAATCAGCAACTTCCACTACCTCATGCAGCTGAATAGGTTGGCAGGTAGGCGGCAGGGAGATCCCAACTATCACCCAGTGCTGCCTTGGGTGGTTGACTTCACAATGCCTCATGGGCGCTTCCGAGACCTGCGCAAGTCCAAGTTCCGCCTCAACAAGGGGGATAAGCAACTGGACTTCACTTATGAGATGACGCGGCAGGCGTTTGTTGCAGGTGGTGCGGGCAGTGGGGAACCACCTCATGTTCCTCACCACATCTCAGATGTGCTCTCTGACATCACATACTATGTATACAAGGCTCGTCGCACACCCCGCTCTGTACTCTGTGGACATGTCCGAGCGCAGTGGGAGCCCCACGAGTACCCTGCCAGCATGGAGCGGATGCAGGCCTGGACACCTGACGAGTGCATCCCTGAGTTCTATACTGACCCGTCTATCTTTTGCTCCATTCACCCAGACATGCCTGACCTCGATGTGCCAGCCTGGTGCAGCTCCAGCCAGGAGTTTGTGGCTGCCCACCAGGCACTTCTAGAGAGCCGTGAGGTGTCCCAGGACCTGCACCACTGGATTGACCTCACTTTTGGCTATAAGCTCCAGGGCAAGGAAGCTGTAAAGGAGAAGAATGTGTGTCTGCACCTGGTGGATGCTCACACCCACCTCACCAGCTATGGTGTGGTACAGCTGTTTGATCAGCCGCATCCCCAGCGCCTGGCTGGGGTGCCTGCCCTTGGCCCTGAGCCTCCTGTCATCCCTCGGCTGTTGGTCCAGACCATCCAGGAGACCACAGGCAGAGAGGACTTCACACAGCCACTCCCAAATGGGGTAGGCAGGTTAGTTTTAGAGGCCACTCCATGTGAAGCTGGCTGGACCAGAGACAGACCTGTGTCAGGGGAAGATGACTTAGAGCAGGCCACAGAAGCTCTGGACTCCATTTCCCTCCCTGGAAAAGCAGGTGACCAGCTGGGCTCTTCCAGTCAAGCCCCCAGTAGTCTCTTGTCTTTCTCAGCAGCTGCTGCCTCTCGCCCAGGCCGCAGGAACAAAGGCACTGGGGCAGACCTTGGGGAGGGTGAGGAGGGGACGATCCTTCTTCCTGAGGGTTTCAGTCCCTTGCAGGCCCTGGAGGGGCTGGAGAAAATGGGCAACTTTTTGACTAAAGGACTAGGAGGCCAGCTAGAGGTGCCTGAGCAGCCTCAGGTCCAGCCACCTGTGCAGCTGCAAGACCTCTTCCAAAGGGACATGCAGGCTCTGGGTGTCCTGTTGGCTGAGATGGTGTTTGCCACTAGAGTCCGGACGCTGCAGTCTGATGCCCCCTTGTGGGTACGCTTTGAGGCCATTCGGGGGCTGTGCTTGTGCCACCCTAGGGAGGTCCCTGTGTCTTTGCAGCCTATGCTGGACACACTTCTGCAGCTGAGTGGATCTAAAGGCTGCGTGGTAGCAAAGAGAGACAAGCTGGATCCACTGTTTGAGTACAAACCTATTTCCCAAGGATTACCCCCGCCCAGCCCAGCGCAACTTCTCAGCCCGTTCAGTTCTGTGGTTCCCTTCCCCACCTATTTCCCAGCGCTGCACAGGTTCATCCTCCTGTACCAGGCAAGGCGTGTGGAGGATGAAGCCCAGGGACGGGAGCTGGTATTTGCTCTGTGGCAGCAGCTGGGCTCAGTGCTAAGTGACATCACTCCTGAGGGCCTGGAGATCCTGTTGCCCTTCGTGCTGTCACTCATGTCTGAGGAGCACACAGCTGTGTACACAGCTTGGTACCTATTTGAACCGGTTGCTAAGGCACTGGGCCCCAAAAATGCCAATAAGTACCTCCTGAAGCCTCTCATCGGTGCCTATGAGAGCCCCTGCCGGCTGCGCGGCCGTTTCTACCTGTATACCGACTGCTTTGTGGCCCAGCTAATGGTGCGGCTGGGCTTGCAAGCCTTTCTGGTCCACCTGCTGCCTCATGTCCTGCAGGTGCTGGCTGGCATGGAGGCCTCACAGGAAGAGAGCAGAGGCCTTGTGTTGGCCACTGAGGATGAGGAAAGGGAGCTCCCAGGGGCTGGGCCCACCTCCTGTGCCTTTGGGGAGGAGATGCAGATGGAAGAGGAGCCAGGTGCCTCCTCTGGCCTGGGGCTTCCAGACTACACATCTGGTGTTAGTTTCCATGACCAGGCTGACCTCCCTGAGACGGAGGACTTCCAAGCTGGGCTCTATGTAGCTGAATCTCCACAGCCCCAGGAGGCTGAGGCTATGAGCCTGGGCCGGCTGAGTGACAAGAGCAGCACCAGCGAAGCCTCCCTGGGAGAAGAGCGGACTGCAGATGATGGAGGTGCCCCTGTGGACAAGAACAGCCTCAGGTCAGGTGACAGCAGCCAGGATTTGAAGCAAAGTGAAGGCTCTGAGGAAGAAGAGGAGGAGGAAGGCTGTGTGGTATTGGAGGAGGAGGAAGGGGAGCAAGAAGAAGTCACTGGGGCTTCTGAGCTCACTCTGTCCGACACGGTGCTATCCATCGAGACAGCCGTGGGCAGTGGCACCGGAGGAGACAGAGAGGAGGAGGAGGAGGAGGAGGAGTCGCTCACAGAGGAGTCAGAAGGGAAGGAACAGAAGATCCTCCTTGGTGAGTCCCCAGATCTGAAGGGCACTGGTTGGGCCCACCTCTGCTTTTCCCTTAACTTTGCTCTGCCATGCAGTGGGCCCAGCCAGGTCCACACACAGTGTGGTTGTAACCTGCTTTGGTGTAGCAGAGATGATGCCTAGGGAAACTGATCTTATGTAGTGTAATATATGTCAGTTCTATGATTGAATGGAAATGGGGCTTAGATACAGTTCTGAGGTCAGGGGCTGGGTCCACCTCCTGTGCCTTTGGGGAGGAGATACAGATGGAAGTGGAGCCAGGTGCCTCCTGGGAACATGAGGCTTCCTAGAGAATAGGGACAATGGGCTGGGGGTGGAGCTCATTGATGGAGTGCCTGCCTTAAATGCACAGGGCCCTGAGTTTGAAACCAGCATGAAGACAGAGAGAGAAAGAGAGAGAGAGAGAGAGAGAGAGAGAGAGAGAGAGAGAGAGAGAGAGAGAAG
>PVJA010056265.1:0-10867 GCA_004027025.1 Myocastor coypus
TCCTCCTCCTCCTCCTCCTCCTCCTCCTCCTCCTCTTCTTCTTCATTTATCTTTTGTGTTTTCAGGAAAGGGTCTACAAGATGTTTAGGGTATTGCCTCTTTTCTCATCAATGCCTATTAGTTTTATGTTGCTGATCTTTGCATCACCTTGCAGATGTTTAATTATTTTTTCCTGTATCCTGGTTGCTTTTAAGAGATTTTTTTGTTACCTCTTCACTAGCTGCAATGGTGTCTTTAAGGTCTGAAAGTCTATTTTCACTTTCATTGAAACTGTTTTGGCAGCATGTACTTGAGGTTTTAATTTCCTGCATATCTCTTTGAATCTGCTTCATGCATTCTATTTCTTTTTTATATTATGGCTGGCTCAGCCTGCCCTGGAGGTGAGGCTTATACAGTATGTGGTGTCAGGGATCAAACTGTGGTCCCTGCAGTTGCCTAAGCTTTCATTTATTTATTTTTATTTTATTTTATTATTATTATTATTTTTTTGTCTTTTTGAGACAGGGTCTCGCTATGCAGTTGAGGCTGGTCCTGAGCTCACTTTTGTAGCCCAGGCTGGTCTGGAACTCGCACCAATCCTCATGCCTCACCCTCCCAAGTGCTGTGATTACAGGCGTGAGCCACCACACCCGGCTTGCCTAAGCTTTCATAAGCAGGCACTTTAGATCACTGAGGCATATCATGAGCCCCTATTTCTATCCTATATTGCTCATTCAAAGATTCCATCACTTTTCTATTCTCTTCTATTTTTTATTAGTGTCTTCTTTAGAAGCACTTAGTACTTTTGTCATGGTTATCATTTCTTTTTTACTTCAGAAATTATTTCTGATCTGATTTCCTCTATACCTTTCTGCAGTTGTTTCTTTATTTCAGATGCTATTTTTTTCAGAGATTTCAAGTGTGTGATTTCCAATTTCTTTTATCCTGTTGTCTTCTGCATTTGTCCTTGGTGGGCTTGGGGCCTGAGAATACATTTTGCTACTTCTCTTTGTTATTTTGTATAGATAGCAGTCTTATGACTTTTGGTGAGAGCTTTGGTAGAGTTCTTACCTTAGCACCAGGTCCAGATCTACCAAATTCAAACTCACTCAGGTGGTTGTGGCTTGGGTCTGGCTGCTATGCTCCACTTCTTTTTGCTGTAGCCCTTCAAGATGAGCCTGCTGTGCCACTCTGGCACAGTGTTCTGCTCCTGGATCAGCTGGGTGTGTCTTGCCTCTAGCCTCTTTGCGAGGAGTTCTGCTGCAGGGTTCCATGCCAGGCCTGTCTGACGGAAGAAGTCCCACTCACATGATGGACCTGGTCTTTGGCTTGAATGAGGATCCGGTAGGCCATGGTTGGTCTCACTCACATACTGGGCCTAGGCTCTAGTCTATCAAAATTTTTTGAAGGTAACAGTTCATGCTTAAATTTTTTATTTTGACCAATTTTGTATGCTTATGTCTATAATGAGAACAATTACATTTACAGACAGTGTGCAATATATGAAAAATACTGATAACTATGATGCTATTTTAAAAGAAAATTCTGTATCATTTTTGATGTCTTATTTATTATTTTTCTAATAAATAGATAAAAAAGAAAGGTGAATTGGCATGGCTCTTTGAGATTTTAGGTAATGGAGTCCTGAAGCCCTGAAGCAAATGACTCAATAAGGGTAGCCAGAGAATAAGGTGGTCTAAGGGAAAAGCCTAAATGAGACTTTAATTATGGTCAACTTGAAAAGGGTAGATTGGTGCAGGTGGCAGCTTAAGTGGGAGTCTAAATTACTGAAAACTGTTCTGAGAGAAAGAGAGGGAGAGATTAATAAAATATTGAGAGTAACAAAAATTTGAAACAAAACAAACATACTAAACCTTTGGTCAATAAACACGTGAAATATAAATCTTCGTTGTGTCCAACAGAGGCTAAAATGTTCCATTCCACGACCTAGCCATCCTGTGAAAAGAGTTTTCAAGTAGCAGAAGCCCTAATGGTTTTTAACAGTCCAAGCCATGCCCACAGTGAGTGACCAAAGATACAAAAGACAACTAAATGATAAAGGGAAAGGAGAAAAAAATTCCTCAAAGGGGTCCTCCTTTCTGGCTGAGATATTCAAGAAATGTTAGTGGGTAGAGGGTCCCTTGGGGATTCATTCAAGGTTCTTCGTGTTCTTAACAGAGAATTTGGCAAGACTTAGTGAAGGGAAAGGCAAAGTACATTTACTGAAGACCAGAAAGAGGGCAAGAGCAGGCTGATGAAACAGCTCATAGTGGCCTAGAATTCATTATTGTCTTAGAATTTGGGAGGATACTTCCTAATTGAACTGAAGAAAAAGTGGCAGTTTAATTTAGAAACTAGGAAATGTTAGGAATAGAACAAGAAAGGAAAAGATGGCCTCAATGTTTTCCTGTGAGCATTTATCAGGAATGTAAAGTGTCACTTAAAATAATTGTATTATATTTTTGTATTTTCTTTTTTATGAGAAAGACATTCATAGCAGAATGAAGCCATCGAGAAGTGAACAAATTAAATAATTTGTTAGAATAATTGTTTTCATGGGTCATGGAGATAGCTTTGTGGCACAGGTGCCTGCCTGGCAAGTGCAAGGTGGTGAGTTCAAACTCCAGTCCCGGAAAAAATCAAATAGTTGTTTTCATTGTTGATGGACTATGAATGAAGCAAAACGTCATTACACTTATTTTGTAGCAACAAAAGATGCCAGACAAAATGTGATGGCCATGTAAGGTTTGCGAATTACTTAAGCAGACCAAGAGATCCCCTGAGTTATACTAGGTGAGCCTTGCTTCTGCAGGTCAGTGAACATAAATTGTATAGGGCACATGGTAAAAGACAGGCAAAAGATGGGTACAAGACATTTTAATCTACTGTGTGTAATGTTTATTTGCTCCAACCTCAGCAGCATCTATGCCAATTGGCGCTTCAAAGTCTCAGAAATAGTTCCTATGCCACAGTTTCTAGTTACTCCAAAGGTTTTGAAAGATCCCATAAAATGACTTAGCAACTTCCATTAATTGACATATCTGTTATTGATCTCTTTGAAGCTAAAAGCTGACTGAAAAAAAATCTTTAAAAGTGCAAACAACCTAATTCTATATGAAATCATGGCAGTGATTATGCTGATCATAGATATTGTTCATGTGTTTTCACAATAGAGCATTTCACAGCTTCTTATTTGTTCTGAAGAATTTCGTTAAGAGAAATAATTAATCAACCTTTATATAAAGTCAGCATTTCATTAGGAGCAGGGATGGTTGCTGCTATTGTTTTTTTACAGATGTAGCACATCATTTGGGAAAGCCTAATTTACCTGACTTCATTGATCTTTTCCTTTCCTTAAAAAATTTCAAATGGAATCTCAAGTGAATAAATTAGTAAATTTATCATTTTCTCTATAACACTGTCATATGGACAGTTTGATAAAATAGCTCATTATAGTCAGTGCTGTGAAATATGAGTTCCATCAGCATATTTTCATCAAATGCACCTATAAAAATTATTTTACCATTATCAAGGACTGTGGAATGCAAAAATAAAATTGAACTTGCTATCATACTGCTTAAAATTTGACACAGGCCCCAGTGAATTAAAGCCAAAAGCCTTCTACTAGCAACAGTAAGAATCTCAAACGAGTCACCCTCAATGAATTGACAAGCGATAATGCCAATTATGTAATAAAATATTTGGGGTGAATTTTCCTCCCTCTTAAAGATAGCCTTCAGCTCTACCTTTCTGATGCAGTCATAATCCTGCAGTGTCATTTTCGGGTCTTCCTTCTTTTGATTAAGGAAATAAAAATCTATACATAATAGAACTGCCTGTTTTTACTGTAATTGTAAGAGTGAAACAACTGGCCGTTGGATTTTAGAATCATTTTTCTTAAAATGGGACATTTAAGAAGGAGTAATAGAAAAATCACTTTGATTTTTGAGTAGTATACAATTGATATAGAGCGAATATGCATGTCTAATATGTTGTGATTATTAATATCAACAAAATCATTTCAAAAGTCTCCATATCAGTCAGCATTTGTTACACAAGTAGCAGAATGCTTCAGGTCTCTGGTCTATGACAACAAGCATTTATTTAGTGTACGCAGCTCTGTATCTCACTGAAGTTGGGTACTCTTGGTTAGGGTTTATGGCTGTGGGGTCAGTTCAATGACTTTCTTCTCCTTTTTCTGGAATTGGAAGGGTTTTCTAGTCATGTTTTTTTCTCATTGCAATGGTACAGATCTAAGAGAGCAAATGAAAGCACACAGGGTTTCCTAAGGTCTATGTTCAGAAATGGCACACTGTTTTTTTAAATATTTGTCGTGGAAAGTCATGTGACCAAGAACACAACTAATAACTGAGAAAATATACTCTAGCCTTTGAATGAGACAAACCTGAAAGTGGCACGTGGAAGAGCATGGAGGCCAGGAGGGGTGAGGAATTGGGGCTGGAAATTTGATCTGCCGTAACATCAATTTCTCTAGTGTAGTACTTAACCCTTCTCAAAAACATCTTTTCTTTTGGTGGGTGATGCAAGTGACATTTATTTTATTCCTATCCACTGTATACATGCATACATTTAAAGAGTGAAAAGTTTTATGAGACTTACTGTGAAAAGTATCTTTGGTCCCTCCCTTTTACTCTCTCATTTTTTCCCTACTAGGGAGAGCAACTGCACACTTTTCTAGTTGATGGTATTGGCATTTACAAAACCTTGTTTGGATAACTTTTTACCTAACGGTTTCAAATCTTTTTTAAACATTTAAATTTTTATTAACACATATTTGTGGGATTATGATGCATGTCTTATGTATATGATGCATCTCAATTTTTTCTGTGTACTCCCCTCCCATTATACCCCCTCTCCATCTGTTGCTCGATTATGCTGGTACCATACTGATTTTATCACAGTAGTTTTGTTCTATAACTTCAGGCCAGGGATGATGATACTTCCTGCCTTTCTTTTGTTTCCCTGATTGCTCTTGATATTCTGGATTTCTTCAGGTTCCAAATGAATTTGGGGAAATTTTTCTTTAGCTCTGTGAGGTATATTAATGGTATTTTAATTGGGCTTGCATTGAATTTGTATAACAATTTTGGGAGTATGTTCATTTTCACCGTATTGGTTCTTCCTATCCAGGAGCACATGTCATCCGTGGATTCATTTCTTTGCCATAGTTGACCAGTCAGAGGTGGTTGGACTATTACTGTTTCTGTTGATTATTCAGGGCCTGTTATCATAGGACTGATACGCTGAATTGGTGAAATAACAACCAATGCTTATTTAAAATTACTTTGTGGCTGGGCGTGGTGTCGTATGCCTGTAATCCCAGCACTTGGGAGGCTAAGGCAGGATGATCAGTGAGAGTTTGAGACCAGTCTGGGCTATCAAAGTGAGCTCAAGGTCAGCCTGAAATGCACAGCGAGACCCTGTCTCAAAAAAAAAAAAAAAAAATTACTTTGTGCTAGGCTGTATGTGTGCTTTTACATATATTAATTTAATTTTTTATCTTAGATTTATTAACTAGATACTGTTATTATCTCCACTCTACAGATGAATAAACTGCACAAAAGAGTTTAGTGACTTAATTAAAGTCACATCCTGGAATGACAAAGTTGTCTGGCTATAATCCGTGATCACGATTACTCCATTCTCTCTTTTTCTGTTAGTAGAATTGTTCATATATATATATATATATATATATATATATATATATATATATATATATATACACACACACACACACACATATATATTGGCCAGCTCAGCCTGCCCTTGGATGGGGCTGGCACAGCATGTGGTGCTGGGGACCAATCTGCCATCCCTGTGATTGCCTAAGCTTGCCTAGGCAGGCCCTTTAAACCGCTGAGCCATCTTGTCTACCCAGTAGAATTGTTCTTGACCCTCTTCTGTTTTACAAAGTTGTGAAATGTGAGAATTTGGGCAGGTGTTACTCTGCCTCATGAATTCTCCATGCAAATGCCCCCAAAGAAAAGCTGGTTGAGCCTCTTTAGAGGTGAGAAGCAAGTCTCAGAAACCAAAGTTGGAAAACTTTTGTCAGAAGACTGCCTGGAATAGTCTTTTTTCTTATTAAAGATTCTCTCCACTTTAGGATTTTAATTTTCTCTTAACTAGACGTTCCAAAAAATGTAAGGCTATACACTGGAATTTTTTTTTTTTTGTGTATAAACTATTAGACATTCAATGCATTGTAACTTACACTGACTTAACTATCTTAACCTTCCCTTAACTACACCTTCCAGAAAAAAAAGTGCATTCTAGTTGTGCAGATGCACACACTCTCCGTGTAATATATTTCATTATAGAGAAGATGCAACTACCAAGAAATTCATAGAAGTCTTTTACAAATTTGTAATGTAAGAGGTTCACTGTATATCTTGAAGGTTTTTAGTCTGCTAACTTTTTCTTCTGAAAAACTTTCAACTTCTTCAAGGAATATAGCTGTGCCTTACATGTTAGAGAAGTTTTCTTATGATAGCTTTTCATTTTGTTTAAGCATAATGCCGATTCATATATTGGATTTCCAGTGGCTGTCCTCTGTACCTCTCAGGTTGGGTCAAATTCTTCTTCTTCTTCTATTATTATTATTATTATTATTATTATTATTATTATTATTATTGATTCAGGAATCAAACTCAGAACCTTGTGCTTACCAGGCAAGTGGTTGTGCCACTGAGCTCTAGGCCTGGCCCTGTTGTCATTTTCTTTGTGTTTGTCTACAATCCTCTATGCCACTGACTAAGCTTCTGAAGTCTTCAGTTCATTTTTTGCTATGATTTTATAGCTTATTTTATTCTATTTATTTTTTAAATTTTAATTTTTATTACTTTTAATAATATAGCTTGTTCTAAAATCTCATTTCTTTACTGCTTGTCGTTTTTCTTAAAATTTGGCAAAAGCATTATTTTATCTTCTCATTAATTCTTTCCTTACCATCGTCAGATATTTTATCAGATTCTTTTGTGTTTTAAGCATTTCCTATTTCATAAATTCCATGCTTTTCTGGACATGGTGGTACACACCTGTAATCCCAGCACTTGGGAGGCTGAGGTAGGAGGATCAGTATAAGTTGAAGACCAGACTGGGCTACAAAAGAGAGCTCAAGGCCAGCCTGAACTGCATGGCGAGACCTTGTTTCAAAAAAGACAAAAAAAAAAAAAAAAAAAAAAAAATCCATGTTTTCTATAATTTATTTGAAAGTATCAAATTATTTTATTTTAAAAATTCATTTTGGGGGGCCCAGCAGGATGGCTTAATGGTCTAAAGCGCCAGCTTAGGAAAGCTTGGGCAGCTGCAGGGACTGCGGTTCTATCTCTGGCACCACATGCTGCGCCAGCCCTGCCCTCAGGGCAGGCTGAGCCGGCCATAAAAATAAATAAATAAACAAACAAACAAAAGTTCTGAAACAAGAAAAAAAATTCTTTAAAAAAAATTCATTTTGGGTCTTGTAACAAAAATCTTCCCAGGTGCTGTCTTTACCTATATTTTGCGTTCTGTATTTATTTTCTTACTTTTTCCCCCAGAAATTTTGTGCACATTTGAAACTTTTTCTTCTTACTTCTGGATTGACCATAATTGGAATTTGTCCTGGCTTTTGATTTTTTCATTCATAAATTGAGCTGAGTTGGTAGAAGATGGCAACATACATTCTCTGCTCACTCGTTCACTATTTGTTCGTGGTGTTTGGCATGCAAAGCTACAGACTGAGAATTTTACTTCCCCATAATTTACCTCTTCATAGCTCTCAATGAATTAAATGTTCATGCTCCCACCCTAGTCATGCCCTTAAAGCCTAACTTCGAAGGTGACAGTACAGGAGGTGGGGGCCTCAGGTAATGGTCAGTCTCCTTGTTAAAGGAGACCCCAGAGAGAGCTGTTTTTTCTTTCTACCATAGAGGGAGGCATCAACAAGACACCATCTGTGAGAAGTGGGCCTTTGCTAGATACTGAACATGGTAGAGCCTAGAGCTTTGTTTTTCCTCAGAGCTAGGACTTTTGTTACAGAAATTCGAAAGGATTAGTACACAACTCACTCACTGAGTTAGATAACGTTGATGTGAGCTGTTGTGATGATGTCTTGGGACTCATAAAAATATGAGTGATCTTTGTTTTCTTGATACAATATGTTGTTTAATCAAATATTGGATTAAAGTGAGGCCTAGAGAAGAATTAACTTTGTCTTATTTTGGTGGGAGTGTTTTCTTCTTGGCATGGACATCCTGATTCCCTGTGGAAATTCAGATTGATTATCAAAGCCATGTCTCTCTGTTTAGGATGCATCAATGATATAATCATCTCCTTTAAATTTCCATTCCCTGCTGCTCCATGGAGAAGATGAAACTTCCTAAATTCCTAGATCCTTCCCTTTGGCTGGTGTCAGAGGGAGCTTTGAGTTCTCTTGGTTTTCTTTTCTTTCTTTTTTTAAAGAAAGAAAATAAAAAATAGTAAAAAGAAAAAAATAAATCCTTTAAAGCAATAGAAGAATTTTACTAAAAAAGTTAGTAAATTTTACTAAAAAAAAGTTTGTTATTTAGGTTGCCAGATATAAGTATTCACATATTTTTAAAAATATTATGGCCAGCTCAGCCTGTCCTGGGCGTGGGGCTGGCAGAGCAAATGGTGCCAGGGATTGAACTGTGGTCCCTGCAGTTACCTAAGTTTGTCTAAGCAGGTGCTTTAGACCACTGAGCCATCTCACTGGCCTCAACATTCAACATTTTTAATAAGAAATTAAAAAGAAGAAAAAGATTAAGCAATAACTTCCACCTTCAATAGATCAGCAGAAATAAGTCATACAATTATCTAAGCTATCTTGTATACATGCATACATACATACATATCTTTTCCCCTTTTTTTTTTTCTTTTGTCCTTTTCCTCACCCCAGGCCTTATCTTTGAACAGACTCTTTCCCTTTCACAGTGTCTATTGCACCTTTCAGAATTTTTTTTTTTTTTTTTTTTTACTCTTTTAGGTTCTTACACTAATGGGACATTATGAGGTTTACACATGTGAGTCTGATTTATATCACTTATGAACATGGTCTCTAGTTGAATGCATTTGCCTGCAAAAGCCTTGAGTTTGTCTTTTTTAAAGTTGAGTAATACTCAATTATGTAAAACATACCATAACTTTTTATGCATTGCTCAATTGATAGGCACGTCAGTTGTTTCCAAGATTGAGCTATGACAAGCTGAGCTGTTATAAATATAGATGCACATGTGTCACTGTGGTATGATGTTTCAGGTCTTCTGGTAGAATTCGCCAGATAGGAGTAGCTGGGTTGAGTGGGACCTCTCATCCTTGTTGTTTGAGGAATCTCAACGCTGATTTCCACAGTGGTTGTACCAATCTAGACTACCTACCACAGTGGAGAAGTGTTCTTGTATGCCCACAGCCCAGCCAGTATTTTTTACTGGCTGACTTCTTAATGATAGTCACTCTTTCTAGGGGAAGATGGACTCTCAGCATTGTTTTAATTTGCACCTGTCAAATGACCAATGACTTGGTTCTATTTGACCAATGACGTTGAACATAAATTTATTTGCCATTTTTATTTCGTCATCTGAGAGGTGCATATTCATCTCCGATGCACATTTGTTTTTTGCACTGTTTTATGGTGCTCTGAAACTGAGGATGGGACCATCTGTATTGCTGCACTCAATTTAGTGTAAACTGTACATTATATATAATAAATACTGTTGATATTTTTGTAGAAGTTTGAATCTTTTCTGGTATTAGTACAGATTATTTTGTTTAACCTTTTTTATTAGTTTAGATTCCTCACTGGGCATTAGCGAGTATTTAAAATGAACCTATTTGCTCCAACATTCTTCTTATAAAGCATCTATGATACATTTGAAAGAATTTCAGTTAAGATTTGCTAAAATTTAAAAAATAAACTCATTTTCAGGGAAAATATGATTCTTTTTAATATTCTTTGCTCACTCTGTTTTCCTACTATCAAGGGAGAAAATTCTATAATTCCCTACTCTCTATTAACTGAAGTATTTCTGTTTTTTAGTCTCATCTCTAATTAATTTTACTGTCATTCTTACATCATTGGTAATCCCTCTTCACATTCAAAGCTTTCACAAACTCTTAAAATTAGTATTATCAATTTTCTGCTGACATAAATCAAATGAGTTTAAATAATGTAAACATTTGTATTTATTTCTTGTACATTTATTTGAAATCACACTTCCCTCAACTTATTATATTTAACTAGATATGAATTATGGGAATTACTGAGGTGATAATAATTCATTCTCAATTATTTTCATTTTTCCACTATGTTTTAGTCATTTGTTTTCTGTCTTGGTTCTATTTGAACTTTTTTTTTTTTGGGACCGGGGTTCGAACTCATGACCTTGCACTTGCCCAGCAGGCACTTGCGCCTCGGAGCTATCTCCCCAGCCCCCTATTTGAACTTTTGAATATTGTTTTTATAATGAAGTTTAATTTATTGTTGGCCTAATAAGGATATAAAATTCTTAGATAATCTTCATTATAAATACCAACTTAAACTGATACTTTGAAAGTCATTTTAAAGACCTACAAAAACTTGAGGAGGCCTGAAACACAACTCTTAGGAATTAGTTAAAAATGAAAGAATGCACGTTGTAAAATGAAATTTTAGTCTGTATATCATCATAAAGTGAAGCCGGGCGTGGTGGCTCACGCCTGTAATCCCAGCACTCGGGAGGCTGAGGCAGGAGGATTGGTGCGAGTTCGAGACCAGCCTGGGCTACAAAAGTGAGTGCAGGACCAGCCTCAACTGCATAGCGAGACCCTGTCTCAAAAAGACAAAAAAAAAAAAAAAAAAAAAAAAAAAAAAAAAAAAAAAAAAAAAAAAAAA